>CANYCX012543954.1:0-13721 GCA_948193385.1 Breynia disticha f. nivosa | reverse complement strand
TACTACACATCTATACCTTTCAATCAAGCCTTAATTTACTCAATTCTAACTTAAAATGATTGAGAAATCACTTCCACAAGTTTAACCATCAACAAAAACGTGATTAACAAACTCGAAGTCGTAAAAACTCACCAAGTTATGATCTCCACTCGATCCTACACCTCCCGATCACCAAGACTCCACAAGGTTTAGGCTCGGTTAGGGTTTTCGGATTCTAGTTTGATTCTTTGGAAGCAAAAACGTGTGTTTTGGTGAGTGTAGAGAAAGATGTAACAACATACACATATATATAGACTTCGGAAATGACCATTTTGCCCTCGACTCTACACGATGTTTTCTTTTCCACTTTCTCTTTCCCAGTTTGTCCCGACTTCACAAAATTTTAAATTCTCACCTTTTCTAAACTCTTCCACCAATTATTAATTAAATATATTTTGCAAAAAATTTATTCGCACCTTTGGCCACGAGGCCCTCATTTCTTTTTCTCAACATAAGAGAGAATCCACTCTCTTCACGCATAATTGGCCACGAGGCCCCTATTTTCATATAAGAGAGAGTCCACGCTCTTCGCGCGTAGTTGGCCACGAGGCCCTCATCATGAAGATACAGAAAATGCTCATGCTAATGTCATAATGTCATGGTGCAATGTAAACAAGAATCAATCTTTGTTTAACAATTTAGCATAATCATATGTATGGCACAAACCCCACATTAGTCAAGAACATAAATTGCAAGCACCTTCTCATTCCATTTTCTTTTACATGGTTATGCAAGACATTCCACTCTTTAACTTACACACCTTATAAATCTTAACCACACAATTTTCATACAAACATAGAACTCTCCAAGGCAAGTAACCAAACTCATGCATAACCAAGCCACTCATATATAATTCATCATTCATAAAACAAGCAACACACATATAATCAACCATTCATAACAAAACGCACTAAAGTAAGTGTTAAAAGCACTTACCTCAGGCTCCAAGACACGATTCGTCGCCTGATCCCTGATTCGGGTCCCAAAATCAATACCTACACACATTTAAGCACAATTTACTATCATTTAACATACAATGTACCTAATTTCCACACTCCCTACTGATTTTCCCCAAGTTTCCCAAACTTCCCTAAAACTCTAATCTCTTAAATCTCATCAATCTTATGTTTTCAGGTTAAGGGTTTATGGAATCTTAATCTACTATGAAAACCTATCAAAACCCTACCAAATGCATATATTTTCCTTCACATTTCACTTCATGATTGAGAATCTTACCGTCTTTCCCATAGCTTTCAAACCTAGCTAGAAGAGGAATCGATTGGAGGGCATAATTGTTGTTAATCTGCTTAAATCCCAGTGTTTGTTGGTAGGTTTGGTGTTTGGGAGACCTTGGGATGATGGTTTGAGAGTTTTGAGAGAGTTTGAGTTGTTAGAGGGAAGTTATGGCTCGGTTTTGGTTGTTTTAAGTCATTTAATGACATGTCCGGACCCTCAACAAATTATGTTTATTGTCAAAATTAACGTACGTTAACAAAATGCAGTTTCTGGGAAAAATGATATGAATAACGTACGTTATTCATAGGAATAAAGTACGTTATTCCAACAAAAATCCATTACCATACGTTAATTAACTCGTTAACGTATGTTAATGGTGCGCAGACTGTTGCACATGCCATTTTCGACTTCTTTCGATTTTCGACATACGTATATACCTCTATATACCTTGCCCTAACATAATCCAACCTTATTCCACATTAAACAGATATTTTTTGGAGCGTTACAACAATGTCATCACAATATATGAAATATGATATGTACAAAAAAGATGTCAATAAATGATGCAAATCATTTCTCCCCCTAAATGTGAGACTTAATATGCAATATGTTAGAACTCCCACTTAATCTTTGCATTTTTCAAAAAAAGTTCTATCAAGCATATTACATAGTAGGTCACAATCGCACATCAATTTCATTCTTTCTTCATGAAAATTCATTTTAAATTTCTTCTGCTTAATTTGTCAACATGTGCCCATTTGCTCAATCATGTTTCATGTTCATGTTCCCCTTAGTTATGTGACTCCTTCCTTTCTTATTAAAATTAGTTAATATAATCAAAACGTCAAGGATCTAATGCCCTATAATTTTTATTTAATTAAAATTTAAAATAAAATACATAGAAAAATGAGAAAAAAATTTTTGCGTTTAATATTGGGTAATTAATCATGGGTAGAGTTGAGATTTGTTTTAAATGACGAGTTTAGTAATTTTGGGAAATTATAAGTTCTGAGAATTAAAGGTTGGGACTAGTGTGTGGGCCGAGTTTGGAAGGAAGATTGAATAGTGGGCTGAGTGCAAAAGAAACCCTTATTAACCTTAAAACCTTTCCCTTTTCCTCCCTTATATACTCCCACGCCATACTCTTTCCTTCCTTTCATTTCATGACTAAGCATTCTCTTCCACCCTCACTCTCCACAAAAACCTGAAGCTAGGGAGTGCTAAATTTAGTTTTTTTTGGCTTGAAGCAAGGTGAGCATTCCTCATTTTCTTTCCATTTCTGTTTCTTTGCAAAAACCTAGTTTCCAACACCAATAACTCTTTTATTTTGACTCCAAATTGAGAAAAAGAAGGCTTATTGGAAAGATTGAAACATCTTCTATCCATTGAGAAAAAGAGGGCTTATTGAGACATTGAGAGAAGAGGAACCCTTACAAGTGACAAACTTGAGTTTTGTGCAATCGAAGTTTCTCTTGTGTTTCGATACTTGGGTAAGCTTAATTAGAGTCTATTGGAAGTGTTGGAAGTGTTGAAAGTGTTGAATTGATTGGATGTTGCAATGTGGGTAAGTTCTAAGTAAAGTTAAGCAATTTACTAGGGTTGAGAGAGTGGAAATGTGAATTAGGATATTTGGGAAGTGTTGAAGGGTAAGGATCATTAAAAGGTACCTAATAAACATGCTTAGAGCATTAATAAAGGTTGGTGTGCATGAAATTATAGATGGTAGTGTAGGTAGAACATTAATGAAGGGGTTGAGAAAAGAGAGAAGGAGGGGAAAAGAGAAATAAACCTAATGTATTATATCTACATTTTAGACATTGTTCATTCATTTAACATAAATATATATGAACATAAAGTTGATGTAAATTTATAATTTCAATAATAGGGAATTTGAATCGCGGTGAGGGAGGTTCCCAAGCAAGCTGCTAGGTGCTTTTGGGAGGTAAGTAGCATGAGCATAACTTTTGTTGTATGTATGTTATTAAGTGTGGGATTGTGGTTTGATTGGAAACTATTGCTTGATTCGATAGGGTTTGCTTGAGTTGATACTGAATGTGTTGAATATGGATTGAGCTTGTACAAATGGTTATATGGATGGATGATTATGTTTCTTAAGTGTAAATGATATTGTGCATGAATAAAATGACTTTATGGTGAGACCTTAGATGATGGTTGTTATGCCTATATTGGATATACTTAGAATGAATGAAGATTGTGTTGTTAGTTGATGTTGATTAATGATTGGAATTAGATCTCAAATTGCTATGTTATGACATTGATTGGTTTATGAGTGCATGATTGATTCCATGACACGTGCACACGGCATTCATGCATTTGAGGCTCATGGGTGGGCAACTAAAATGAAATAAAGGGCTCATAAGTGAGCAAGTGTCTATTGGAACTAAAAAGAATAAAGGGCTCATAAGTGAGCAAGATGAGGGAGTGGTAATGGGCTCCTATGGGAGCAAATTACGAGTAGTATTTGTTTAATGAAACACCGGTGCACAAGTAGTAAAATGCTCGGGACACATAAGTGTGTACGAGTGTGCCAAAAACTATGGGTGCATAAGTGTGCAAATTATATGGATCTAATTATTTATAGCCGATACTCTTGACCGACAAGGCCCGTTTGCAAACGTCAAATTGGGTCACTAGGGTGCCAATTAAATATGAAATTGAAACGGGATCATGGGTGAACATGCTAAGGAATGCATTAGATAGCATGTATTCTCATTTTCAATATGTTGTATAAATGTGCATGGTTAAGTATGACAGAAGTATGTTGGCATGATTTGATTATGTTAAGACCATGAAGTTAGCTTGTGGTTATGCGTATTGGTTGTGGTTCAATGAAGTTAAGATTGCTTGGATATTTGTATATGTTTAGCCATATTTATGTGTAATTATGGATATGTGGAATTTTCCATTTATATACTCAATGTTGGTTAAGGTTTCAAGTAGGAATGTGGTAAGAATCTAGGTTGGGAATGCTTGAGACTTGCTTGTGAAGTGTGAATGTTGTTTGAGGTTGTTTTGCGTGTGAAATGCTAAGTGAATAGTGCCGATTTGAAGTACCACGAACATGACAAATGTGTCAAAAACGTGACACTACTTCTGGACGCCCTTTTCCTCTTAAAAATGAGTGTCACAAATGTGACCTAATGAGTCACGAACATGACACTACTTCTTACCTCATTTTTATACTTCCAAATGGTGCATGAATGAGACTAAGACATCACGTTTTTGACTCTCAATTTGTGACACTAAGAGTCACGAACGTGACCCTATTTTTGGACACATTTTCTTACTTCAAGGGGTGTCACAAATGCTATTTTGGCATCACCATTCGTCACACAAAGTGCCACGAACATGATGCCCATTCTAGACGCCAAAATTCCACTTGAGAATGAGTCACGAATGCACCATTTGGAGGCCTCAATTCGTGACACTAAGAGTCATGAATGTGAACATGTTTCTGACCCTCTTTTCCTTCATTTTTTATGAGTCACGAATGGTAGGTCTTGGCATCACCATTCGAGACACAAGTGTCACGAATGTGGTGCATGGTCTGACTCAAAATCTTTGTTCAAATGTGTTCATTATCAACCATACTTCATGACTCCATTGTGTCCTCCTTAATATGCCATTCTTCTTCCTCATTTCCTTAACAAACCTTATATTATTCAAGTGCACTTAGATAAAACCAAGTGTATAAAATAAACTCATATTTGTAAGTTTTATCTATCAAATCAACATGAAAATACATTAGAATATGAATGGAAATTGATGTGCATTATTAGCCTTATTAAGTGAAATGGTTTGAATGCTTGTGTTGTGATTCGATGGATTAATATCGTAAATGTGAAGTTTATCAATATTGTATAGAACATTGAATATAAGGGAATGCAAATTCGTTTTGGAAAGTTGTCCATATCGGTAGTGTTGCTTATTGAGTTTCACGACTCACATGTTTTATGTTTGCCATATTGGCAGGGGCTTGAGGGGATACAACGAAGGGTGGTAGCCGTTTTAATTTTGCCGACTATTTCTAAAAGAACCGAGGGACCAAGGTGGGCCATGCACTAACGCTATTTGAACACATGTCATACATTATCTGTATTGAACATTTTTAGTGCATCTATTCATTTTGATGGGTTATATTTGAAATGAGGTTTAATTGAGTCCTTTTCTTGCATAACCTTATTCATTTTTGTAAACACTTTATTTTTGGAAATATCCCCACATTCTAAACTCTTATATGTATTTTTTACTTGATTAATGAAATATGTATATTTTTAAATTGAATGTGCATAAAAGGACTTAATCTAAATTGCTATCCCGCAACTTATGATTTCCAAGTTTGGGTGTCATTTGATAGGAATAAGCATACACAGAAAAAGTGATAGTTAGATTTGGGGGTCATAAAGGAAGTCACATAGGTCATCAAATACATAAGAAGATATAGATTGTGCACATAATCAAGGGTAAGAATTTCAAATTTTAAGTTTGCATATAATGAAAACTCAAAATTGATTTCATTCATGGCTTACATGCAAATCAAAATAAAAAGCTAGAGTCTTAATGTGTCAAATATCTATAATATCATGATTAAAATGCATACAAGGCATTTAGCCAATAAGATTAGAATCAGATCATGAACATAACAAACATAAGATGTACTCAATATATCATATCATAACTGTTACAAATCAAATGAATGATGTTCATCTAAGTAGTCAAAGTAACATAATCAAAACATACTAAACATAAGATGTATAAAAGAATGTTTGTTTAGATATTTATGAAGTTGCTTGAGATGTCTACTGCTCTTATAAACACTCCATTCAAAAGCACCAATGTTAATTTAATTTCATAATTCTTCTCCTTTTATTTTAATAATTATGACATAAAGCATACAAACATGATGTGTAATTCAAGAAACATTGTCATTATATAATATATCATTCAAGGTCAAACATTATAATACCATAGTCGAAGATGTTCTATCCACTATCCAAGTAAATGACATATTGAGCATCAAGGAAAACACACAGTTAATGAAATGCATATGATGTTGATGATATTGAACATGATCAATAAGATAGAGCACCAAACCTTGAATTTGCATCTTATCAAGCTCAAGATTTTATTATGAAACATAGATCAATGGCATTCCAAAACATGATCTAAATCCAGCATACAGTCAAGTAGCAAAACATCACATTTGGTCTAGAGGTGATTAAACATAAGATTTAATAAATAAAGCCTCTATAATGTTTTTTATGCAAATTTACCTAATCATCATTTTTGTCAAGTTTGAGATTTAATGCCAAAGGTGTTTTTGCATTTTGCTTCATTCCATCTTGATCTTTTTTGAGTGGTTCCTTGATTTTTGTTGTTTGAATGGATGGAGATTTCTTTCTCTATTTGTTTCATTCGTAGTCCAAGGAAGAGTTTCATTTCTCCTAATATGCTCAACTTAAGTTCACCTTACATAAATTCAAAAAAAACTCTTTGCACCAACAAGTATTAGTATCATCGAAAATAATACTAGCAATATCTTCAACAACCCAAACATATTATTGGGTACTTTCTTTATAACCAAAGTGTAATCATGCCTTTATGTCATAGGGTTTACATTGTTAACACTTGAAGCATGTAAAGTGTACTTGATTTTCATAATCCAAAATATTGAGTTGAAGCAAATCAAGCAAATTATGTTTCAAGCATCAAACAGAAGATTATTTTCAAAGGAAAGTAAATTCTGCTGTGTGTGCATATTAATGTGCATTATTTATCATAATAGCGAGTGTCAGAGAATAACGTACGTTAATGTGAAGCATAAGATACGTTATTCATGCCACAAACTTAGATTTTCTAGATTGTTCAAATTTTCTTATAGTGTACCATTTCCTTATAGCACATTTGTACCATTTCCTTATAACACATTTATACCATTACAATATTTAGCATCTACACATATTCACTCAAATTTGAATTTCTCGACATGTAATCATATATAAAAAAACAAGTAAACATCAATCTTCAACTTGGTATCACAATCAAATATATGTGACCATAATCATGAGCTGAACATCTAATCAAGATCAAATACTAAATCATCCACATATCAATATATAGTACAAAATCAAACTGAAAACTATTCAAGACTCAACCATTTGATCTTAATTGATCAAAGTCATTAACAAGTAACATTGACTCATAATTAAAAAACATATATACATCAATTAACAACTTTTCAACAAAAATTCAACGTTGAAATATCAATCACTTTAATCAAATAAGCATTCAAATTTACTTTTGAAAAATCATATCAACGAAAAATTACACATAATGACTCATCTATCAATATTGAAACATAAAATACATTACACTACAAGTAATCAACAGAAAGAGCAAATTCTAATGTTGACAAACGTTCCTTACCCTTGTTACCAAACCAAATGACTTTACCTTGGTTGCAATCACCGAATATGATAAACCCACTTCTTTTGCTTGACATTAACAATTCTTTGTCTCCACTTATGTGATTTGAATAACTCCTTACATTTTAAGCAACAAGAAAAGTCTTCATTCTTCCTTGTACCTACAACAAAGTCAATTAGGTTTTTGGTACCTAAGCTACTTTTAGCTCTTTGGGGTTAGCCACAAATATAATGTAAGACACATTTTTTCCTTTTGAAACCACATTTTCTTCACATGAATAGTTCTTCTATGAGCTGTACAAATATGAGCACTATGACCAAATTTCAAGAATTTACCACACATAGGTATTTGCAATTCAAGTTCATTCCTAGTGTGATCTACCTTTTTTCATTAAAGTTTGTTCATGCTCAAAATCAACACATCCTAAGCCACATCTAGATAAAGTATAGCTTTACATATTTAACTGTAACATCCTCGTCTTAAAATCTTATGATTAATAAGATAATTAAAATGATTAATGAAAGTAATAAATTATTGATTAAAGGAAAAGAAGGAGAGATTAATTGAGAATTGAAGGTAGGTTGATATAACGTATTTATAAAGGAGAACAACAAAAGAAATTAAAAAAAAGTCAAAAGTCAAAAAATAAAATAAAATAATCAAAAGTTATTATATAAATGGTGGAAGCTCCCACAAACATTCAAAATAACGATAAGAAAGAGAGAGGCATGAGGAAACAGGAGAGAGAGGAGAGAGAAACTAGAGAGAGAAAGAGTAAAATTGTGCTAGGAAACGAGTTCTAGTTATCGAATCAATCGTGATCTCGAGCCGGGAATCCATTGGTATAGTCGAAACAGGTAAAATTCGAAGTTTACTGTAAATTTTTATGAGTTTCAATATTGAAATTATCGTAGAATTAACTTAAAGCTAGAAATTGATAATTCGAGAAAGGATAGGAAATTGTTAGGGTTGAGTTAGGAGCATGCAAATTTAATATGCTAGTGTAATGAATTTTATAAGATTTTTATTTATATATATATATAAATATAAATATGTTTATATAGAAAATTAATAGAGTTAATTTAGGATATGCACTATAATTATCATTATTATATTGAATTTTATAGAAAGATTCGTATATATTTATATAGGACGACAGACTAGACGGTTAGGACCGGACACGAGTACACGTCAATCCGAGTACTTTAGTTGACAGGCGAGTAGTCTAACTCACTTAAAATATAATGAATATGCAAAGTTATTTATGATTTGATTAATTGATAGAATATATATATGAATTGTGATCGAATGTGATGGAATGGTAAAATGTGAAATTTGTATAAAATTGGTAGCGAATACATTTAAGTTATCAAATTGCAAACAGGTACGAATAAAATGAAAATGCAAACAGGTACGTTTACATTTATTCATAGATATCGTTTGCATGTTTGCATTGATTGATATGGATATGAGATATTGATATCCATAGAGATATGGATATGACAGATACAGATACAAATACGATATGATATTGGTGGAGATATGGTTTGGTGATCTTATAATCGATCATATTGGAGAGGAAGCATGGCATATTGCATAAGAAATTACGTTGCACGATGAATGATAAAGAGTATCTTGTATATGAATGAATATATTAAAGGAAATGGAAAGGAAAGAGATAATCTCAGAAACTTAGATCAAACTAAAAATATAACATGAAGTGCAATTGAATCGAAATTGTAATCGTTCATACTCGTTTTATATTTTATTATTCTTATACCGACAATTGAATTAATTGATTAATTGTCATATTTTGTTCTTTAAAGACTATTCACTGAGCCCGCAACTCATGCAACTGCGATTTTTGTTTTAGGATCTAGTAGTGAGTTCAAATAGGCGTACTAAAACATCCTAATCTAATTACCATATTAATTACGTAAATTTTAAAAACTTTTCTTATCATTCACATATATATCATTTTCGTTACTCCTTATTTAACTTTTAGTTACGTAAAGTAACTTCATACCAATAGGTTGGATATTCCAATTTCCATTATTCCGTTATATTCCCAGAATATCGATCGTATTAGTTAACACATACATGGATTAAGCTTTGTGTTACGCTAATACACCCTTTATTCTTTATTAAGCAAGTCCATACTTTACGTAGAACTGCTATATAACGGCTATAATCTGGATATCCCATAACCTATTGCAATCCTCCTACAAATCAGTTTTAAATAACATATAGAATGCTCTCACACATTCTCATATCAATCAACATGCAGCTCAAACAACAGATCTATCAATAGATCTCTCTTAACAAAGCAACCTCAGATATATACACATATAACTATGTCAACATAACAGACTATAAATAATATCAACAGATATCCTCTGTCAATCCCAAACATAATATACAAACTATATAACAACATATCATCATATGCAAAATGTATATAATAGATTCTAATGGCATCAGCAGAAGAGAGACAAGTAGATCGGGTAGCAGCTATTCAACCTGTAGAAAAGATAAACTCTGACACAGCTAGTACAAATGTCTACCCCTACTAATACCTGTACCTGAAACAAACATCGCAGTTGTGTGAGTTGCGGGCTCAGTGAGCAATCTTTAATTCATTTTATAATATCTCGTAAACAGTCATATATATGAACTAAACTTTCTAATCAATTTCATTTCGTAAAATACAAATATAGCATATCAACCAATCTCATTTCATACTTACGTATTCTTCATCCTTTTCATTTTCCTTTATTTTCTTTTTATTATATCATTTTCCGTTAAACATTTCTTTTTAACTCATATTTTTTTCAATTCGTATACGTTTGAATTGAACGTTCTCGTTCATAATAAATCCTAACTTCGGTCTCCCTATTACTTTTGCAAACATTTTTTCACCTCCTTTTCATGTGGACCTAACTTCTATCTCCTTACTCCTGTCTCCGAATGATCGATCATTTATCACCTTTTGATATCACATATCATATCACATATCACATATCATATGAAAACATAAACATGTTCACATACCTTTTTTGTATTCCTTTTTCATTTTGTGTACCTATTTCATTTCAATCGTTTCTACAATTCCTTTTTCATTTCACATATCACATATCATATTCATGTGAGTACGCACATGTATCATCATCTCGTTTCACTTTCATTTTCATTTCATTTTCATTTTCGTATAGGTACATGAAAATCATATTTGCATTTCATTTGTAATCATATGTATATAATCAAACCATGTTTTCAATAACATTCATAATTCATTCGACGATAAATATATAACCATTCATTTTAATTTAACCAGATAGTGAGATATACTCAACTCTAACTCAGGTACTCCAAATGTGAGCCCGAACTCTGTCCACGCCTAACCTGTCGTCCTAAAGAACAATTCACACTTATCTAGTCACAATCAACTCAATAACTCGACTATATGCATGTTCTATCAAATTCGTTTGATTTGTTTTTCAATTTTTCAAACCCTAGCCGGAACCCTAAAATTTTTCCTATCGTTACTCAAATCAATAATAACTTAATATAACGTATTTCTAACTTAATTTCAAACTCAATTCACTAATTATTAACTAATTCTATTACGAATAAACTCGAAACAATTATAATAAAACTCGAAAAAATTGACTAATAAACTCACTAAATTCCCGGCTCGAAACTACGATTGATTTGATATCTCAAATCACTTTCTAACTCAATTCTACCTCTCTCTCACTAAATCTCTTCCTTTCCCTCACTCTCTCGCTTACCCCTTTCTCTGGTTCAACTTTGGTGGTTTGTAAGTTCTAAACAAATCGAGAAGCGTTTGAACTTATATCCTTTTTGCTGAAATTGGTAGAGTACGTGTGGTGGGCATAAGATTACTCGTGTTAGTGCCCACCACGCTTCTATGGGCCTACACCACGTGTACTTTACTATTTTGGAGGTTTTTCCTTAATTCCGGTCACTTAACATCACCCTTACGTCACCCTTTCATCTACTTGTTTCTAATCATTTATTTTTGTCATTTTAGTTGCAAAACTCTTTAATTTTATTAAACATATTATTTAAAACATTAATTATGTCATTCAGGACAGGATGTTACAAATCTCCACTCCTTAAAGAGTTTTGTCCTCAAAATTTAGTTCTATGTTCTTTCCCTGTTACCGACCTTATTTGTTTCTATATGAATGTTTCTATATGCATATGCATTTACTCATTATAATAAAATGTACCTATGAAAAGATGTGGATAGTCTTTTTGCATTCTATCCTCTGTTTCCCATGTTGCTTCTTCTAGATTGTGATGTTTCCAGAGAACTTTAACCATCAGAATCTATTTGGTTCTTAGTTGTTTTATTCTATGATCCACAACCTATACCAGTTCTTCTGTATAGGTTAAGTTTTCTGATATCTGCACTTTGGATTCGGGTATAACATGGGTAGGGTCTGATCTATACCTCTGTAGCACACTCACATGAAAAACATCGTGAATCTGTGCTAACTCGGCAGGTAAGGCAAGTCTATAGGCTAACGGACCAATCCGCTCTATAATCTGTGCTAACTCGGCAGGTATGGGACTCAACTTCCCTTTATTACCAACTTCCCTTTATTACCAAATCGTATTATTCCTTTCAAGGGTGAAACTTTCAAAAACACTTTATCCCCGATTTCGTACTCCATTTCTCTTCTATGTTGATCGTAGTAGCTCTTTTGTCTATCCTGTGTTGCCTTTAGCTTACTTTTGGTCAACTCTACTTTCTCTCTCATTTGTTATACGATTTTGGATCCTTCTACTATTTCTTCCTCTTCTCTATCCAAGAATATTGGACTTCTACATTTACGTCCACATAGAGCTTCATACGGTGCCATCCCAATGCTACTTTGGTATTGATTATTATAAAAAAACTTCATCAAAGGATTGTACCTATCCCAAGAACTCTGAAACTCCAAAACACACGATCTCAACATCTCCTTAAGTATCTATATTGTCCTCTCACTCTGTCCGTCAGTCTAAGGATGAAAGGCTGTACTAAAATGTAACCTCGTCCCTAATGCACTCTGTAATGCCTGCCAAAATCTGGAAATAAATCTCGAATCTCTATCCGATACTATAGACACTAGAATACCATGTAGTTGAATTATCTCTCACATATATAGTTTAGCTAACTGTTCTAAAGAGAAGTTGACTCTAATAGGTAGAAAATGTGCAGACTTAGTCAATCTGTCATGTAACGTCCTAAAAATTCGATAATAATAAGATTTTAATAAAATATAAAAATCTATATAAATTTTTTGCAAAATTATTTTTAATTAATGCTTTGGTGGAAGGTGTAAAATTAAGTGTGAAATAAAAATCGGGGTATTTAAGTCGATTTGGAGAGAGAAAACGAGAGATAAAAATAGATTAGTGCGATCGGGGGTAAAATCGTCAAAAACTGGAAATCCTATATATACCATATGCCTATCTCTCTCTTCCTTCACGTCTCTCTCTCCTCACTCACGTTTCTTCTTCAAAAAATCCCGTTTTCTTAACCAAAAACCCTAACCGATCTTGAACCTCATCAAATCTTGGTATTTGGGAGTCTTAGAATCCGTTGGAGATCTTAATTTGGTAAGTACTTTCGTATTAAATCTTGATATATCGTTTTTCATACATACCCAACTTTTCGACGCAATATTTCATGCATACAAGCTCGGATTTGTGTGAAATATGGCTTGTTGGAAAGCTTAGTGTATGTACTATCCTTTGGTAACCATTTTTGTGCTAATTCCTTGTTTAGGTACTTGAAATCGGTGGTTAAAGTCGAAAAGCTCAAAGTGACGAGTTTGGGTTTCTTAACCCTAGGTTCGTTTCGAAGTATCGTTGCTAGGGTAAGTTACTTCGGGCTCTAGTGAGGTGTTATAAATGGTCAATTTAATTGGGTCTTGTGCAGGGTGTGATTATGGAATAATGATAGGGTTGTACCGGAAAGTAGG
>CANYCX012543944.1:0-14152 GCA_948193385.1 Breynia disticha f. nivosa | reverse complement strand
AAAAAATTTGTATCTATATAATTATCCCATAATTATTTGTGTTGAATGAAATGCATTAATTAAAGAAAAATTTTTGTCAAAAGCTATTTTTTAAAATATTATTTCATTTTTATTAACTATGAAATATTTTTACAACAACATGCCGCTTGAATTTATTTTATATTTTTTATTTCATTAATTATTTTTTAATTTTATAATAAAATCTTAGTGTTTAATTACAAATTTATTTATTTTTTTAGTTGTTCAAATATATTAAATAATATTATTATTAATAAAAATAATAAATTAATATTTTTATAAAAATATCTAAAAAATATATAAAAGTGTAAATCGCCCTTAATTAAAATAGTGAATTTCATCCACATTGAAATATGAGAAGAAAATAAGTGAAAGCGGAGAGAAGGAAGGGGTTTTGGGAAGGTCTAACTAACATAGAATTGGGGTAAATTTTAATATGAGGACTTTGAGGGTTCTTTTTTTCGTTTTACTGAAATGCACAGATTACATAAAATTAAAACTGTTTTTATTGAAAAAATAAAAGGTCTAGATTTATTTTTACCGAATCTAATGATTGCCCTTTATTGCCTTATTGAAGTGATAAGAGAGGAGAAGAGAGGTATCAAAATTAAGAAGAAAACTCCAAATATTTCTGTCTTTCTTTTTTTTTTTCAACTTTCTTCTCTAAGTATTTTGACAATGACGCGCAAAATCATACATTTGCCGAATATTCGCATCTTCATTCCTGAACCCAATCTAATTGCTCTCTCCATACTATTTCATATCAATTTTTATTATAGATATATTTTTTTGTTTTATTCTTTATTATATATTATAGTTTAATTAGTAGAACTACTCATAAAAGATAATTCTAAATAATAAAATAATATTTTAAATAAAAAATATAAATAAAGAATTAATTTTAAAATATTAAAACAACATTTTTATGTCACATAAAATAGAATGGAGTTGTTAATAATAACTACTTCTCCCCTCCTAAAAGTAAACACTTGGTAATGAAATTTGACCAACTTAAAATAAACAATTAAAATAAATAAAAGGGGGGTCCCATTACAGTATGACATTTACAGATGGGCAATTAGAGGAATCCATCAGATACATGGAATGTAGACATACTTTACAATTCCAAACCAAACTCATATATTGGGCATAAGAGACACATATAGTACGAAAACTACGAAATAAATGGGTTTTATTTTTTTTCCAAGAAAGCTGGAGTTGTAATAAACAACAAAGATGTGAAAAAAAGAGGAGTTGGAAAAAGGAAGTCTTGTGATGAGGAGGAGAGTAGAGATAAGGTGTCTTGTCTTCCTCTGCTTCGACAAATCAATCCATATTGCCATTTCCCTCTTTACAAACAAATTGAGATAACTACACAAATTAACAAATATTTTTCATAAGATAAAAAAAAAATTATATTATCTAATGAGAATAGAATTAATGAATAATTTTAATTGAAATTTAAGTAAAGATGTTTTAAAAAAAAGTTAAAAATATATAATTACACTTATTTTAAAACTAAGGTTTGGAGCTAAATGTCACCGGATTAGAGTTTCGACGCAGGGTCACCCTCGTGTGGCACCCAGGAGGCCCGAATTTCCTGATATAAGTCTTCATCTATCTCCAATGCTTAATTGGTTTCGTCCTCTCATAGGCTCATCAGGGGAGCAGGGACAGCTCTCGACCAGCGTGGTACCTGAATGACATATCTATCCGAGGGACAGACGACTACCTATGACACGTACTATGCTTTATGCGCTGCCTCACATCCCGCGTTAAGTTCAACCAGCAAGCATCTCATGCAATGTTGCGTGTCACGGAAAGCGGTTCGTTACATAAAGATATACTTAATAAAAAAAAATATGGGTCTCTCTATAGTTGTTGGAAATAGCTAAACTGACAAAGAGGATAAAATTTTAGAATAGATTGGACGTTGGATCAACTCTCTTTCATCTTTTTGAGAAATGGAATATGAAATGTTTAGCTAATATTATCAAAATAAAATTGAATGGACAGGTCAAACCAGTGAACAAGTGAATTGGTTATTGGTACAGTTTGATTTTACTACTCACCTTGTTCCACTAACTCTTTCTTATTCTAAGCTGACATTTTTTATTTTACACGACACTGCACACGATGCTAAATGTGTTTAACGATCAAACTGATTTTTTATTTCTCTATTGATATAAATAAATTTAGGAATTATTTATTTTAAATTTTTTTTTTGGAAAATATGATATTATATGGTGGGAGAAGAAATAGAAAATGGTGTAGGATGCAAGAATTCCAGCTTGAAAATTTATAAGGAAAGGAATGGAAATATAATTAGTATAATAAAATAATTAGTGAATTGACTTGTATACACCAAACCAATATATTGTAGAACACGTGTGCAGTTGTATGGGGCCACCGTCTTTTGGTGGATGATGTGTGCTATGACTTTATAATCATAAATTAGTACCCTTTTTTTAATTTAATTTTACCTATGTAACAAAAATTACTGATATTTTTGATTCATTGAACCTAGACATATTTCCCATTTCTATAAAACTAAACCACCCCCCTCTCCTCTTTTCTCAACCAACCAAATCTCACTCATTCCATTGTTTTAATAAAAATAAATGGCGATTTCCATGCTCAACACAGAAGAGCAAGAACTGAAGAGGAGAAATCAGGAGTTGGAAAAAGCATTGAGAGAGAGCCGAGAAAGAGAGGAGAAAATGAGAGTTGAGCTTCAAACCACTTGGGAAAGGCTCAGAATCGCTGAGGAGGCTGAAGAGAGACTCTGCTCTCAACTAGGAGAGTTGGAGGCGGAGGCAGTTAATCAAGCTCGTGCTTATCACGCTCGTATACTCTCTCTCATGAATCAGCTCGCTCGCACTCACACTAATTAAATGAAGGTGCTTTGGTTTGGTTTTAGTTTTGTAGAGGATGAAATCCTGATGCCAGTATTAAGCATCAACTTGTTCATTACTTTTTGTACATTTATGTAAATCAAAAATAAATTTTTGTTATCTCCTCATTCACTTGTTTTGTCTTCCTCTTCTTCAATTCCTCTGTAACCACAACTTTCACAACTCAATTCCTTCTTTGCCTTCTCTTCAATTTTCCAATTTCTGATCTTCAACTCCGTCCTTGTCCACGCCCGCATTCATTCTTTTTTTTTTTAAATATAGATACGCCTAATTTTATACAACGAAATTGCCTAATTTTTCCAATTTAATCTTTTTACGTTATCGTCTTCTCAACATGTTCCAGTGGATGCCCAATTTTATATATACAACGAAATTGCCTAATTTTTCCGATTCCATCTTTTACTATATCGTGTTGTGGCCATGTTCTAGCTGATGCCTAAATTTGTGGAAGGAAAACGACTAGTTGCCTAAATTTTCCAAATGACTAAATTACGTTATGGCGACTTTGCCAATTCAGAATACAACTAATTTAATCAACGACGAAGGGAGAGAAGTGACAAGTGTTTGGAGAACGCGTGTTTAAGTTGTTACAAAATATGAGATTCTTTGTCAAATCTTTGGAGGTTTAACTTCCGCGGTCAATATAAGAGGAGAGCGATAAGATTTCTCTATTTTTTAAAATGTCTTTATTTTTTAAGAAAAATATCTTTACAAACTTATAACAAATTATTTTTATATTTTGTATCAAACTTTCAAGATGAACATGTAATACTTTGAATTATAAATGAAAAATAGGAATAATTCCTTAGTACTTTACTGCATCGGAAGTGTAGAATAGAATCCTCCATTTTCTCATCAATTTTGCACAAAATTACCTTTCACACACTCCAACTATGCCAATAACTCTTCATATCTAATCTATCCCCTACATGTAACGCTTCAAAAACTGTCCACTTTATATTGAAATAATGACTAATTTAAGTTGGAAGAATATATATATATATATAAGAATATATATGTCGGTGGTTGAAGGAGAGTTAGAAAAAAGAAGATGCAGCTGTCTGCACCACATTAACGTACGTTAATGTGGTGACTAACGTACGTTAGAGTAACGTATGTTAGTGACAAGAATAACGTACGTTATTCTTGCCAGACTTCCCAGATTAACGTATGATGACTAACGTACGTTAATTTTCCCAAACTTACGTTATCGGAAGTTTGGATATGTCATTAAAAAGTCTCAAAACAGCCAAACTGGGAGAAAACACTCCCAAACTCTCCCAAACACTCTTCCATCCCTAGAGACACTTCCCTAAACATCCGTAAACACCAAACCTACAGACAAACTCATGGATTTCAATGGATTAACAACAAGAGGATTCCTCCATTCGGATTCTTTCAAACTAGGGTTTGAGGCAAGGAAGAGGAGAGGTAAGAATCCCTATATCTAAGCTGAAATTCGTGCGAAATGAAATGAAAATGGTAGGGTTTTGTTGGGTTTTTTAATGTAGTTACTAAATGTACAAACATGTAACTGAAAATCGGAGGATTTGTGGGAGATTGAGGAATTTAGGGTTTTGGAAAAAGTGAGGATGTTGAGTAATTGGATGAGTAAATGAGAAAATTTAGTATGGAGTATTGTATATAATGTGAAATGTGTCATGATTTATGTAAGAGGCGACAATTGGAACCCGAATCGGAGTTGAGCTCTGAGCCGACTTCGCAGAGTTCGAGGTAAGTGCATCGTTGCACGCTTACCATTGTAGGTTTTACCTCTTGTTTATCCCTTTTTAGATTTTCGGAAAAAACCGAACGCCCTTTTGGAAAAGGATGATTACGCAAGCATGTCAGAAAATTATAGTGTTTCCAAAATGATGAAAAATGAAAGCAAGTCGTTAGAAATAAAATAATGCACGTGTAAATCTGACTTCATATTCACGCAATTGTAACGAAATAATAAAGGGGGCGACTTTATCACTCCAAAGATCCTTGACTTAGTGATGACAAAGCAAATCGTCAATAGCAAAATTAACAAACTTGAAGTAAATAGTCATGGACATTAAAATAAACTGTTGGAAATTAAAATAACAGTAGCAAAAAAAAAGAACAAAACTGTTGGAAGTAAAAAATAATGACAGAAATGTAAAAAAGAGCCGAAAACTGAAGAAGACGGCAATTCTGACCAGGGTCGGAAGATTTTTTTCCAGGGACAAATTGCAAAAAATGTACGGGGTTTGAAAATGTAGTCTGCAAGTTGGGAGCTGAAACGAAGCCAGTGTTAATAGAAAATGGGCTAGTGGCAGAGAACGCGGCCAGTGGCAAAACTTTTTCCAGTGATCGGATCTTGGTAATGTAGCTCGGAGGTTGGACAAGTAAACTATAAAATATGATCTAAATCAGAGACAGAAAAGGGCTAGGCAATGGTGGTTTGTTTGAAGGTAAAAGGAAGTCTATTAATGAAAAAAGCCAGTGGCAACAAGAACTTTACATTGTCGATAGTTTTTTTTGTCAAGGTTGGGTTTATGTTGAGTTGTGTGTTTTGTGCTTGTTTTTTCTCTATAATTATAGGCATTGTGATCCTTGACAACAAATCAATATTCTCTTAATTGATCTTTATTTCCTTAGATAAATTAAATATTCTTTAAATATTTGATTTGCTTCCTCTTTTTGCAGAGAATCTGTCATTTAGCAGAAAATTTATCTTCCTCTAGCAGAAAATCAAATATTCTTCCCTTTGCCAAAAATCAAATATTCTTCCTTGATTTATTTTCCTGCTTTTGGCAAATATCCTATTGATTGATATCTCCTTCCTTATATGACAAATCAAATATACTCCGTATATTTGATTTATTTCCTTTTTCAGCGCATTAACTTCATAATATTTTCTTCCACACTTGTCGTAATGAGTCAAAAATTTGTACTGATAATTGAGGTTATTTGATTAATTCGGCCAGCGGGTTAAAATTAATTTTAGCATAAACAATTGCCCTCCACGTGTTTGCAGTTTGGTAAAAACTATAAACACGGAATGTGAGTTTGGTCACTTCTCTTCTTTTAAAATAATGAAATTAGGCGACTAAATAGAAAGTCTGTCTTACCAATCCTTTTAACAAATCTTGAACTCCAAATACTTGTTTGCGCCAAATTGAGAAATATTGAACCTTCATTTTTACCAAAGTCTCTACTGGCTCCTCAATTATTATCTCCAACAAGGGTAGATGTTGAGTCATTTGCACGGTTTTAGCTTTTGTCGCCATTTGTCTCCCACTTTCTTTAACACGTCTTAATCCATTTGCCTTTAAGTCCTTGGTGATTTTCCCCTCACTTATCACCACCTTAGTTGCTCTTGTCAATGGTTCGTGTCTTTCAATTGTGTAGGGGAGTGTTAGTGAACCTGTAATGTCATAAAAAATAGTTTAAGTCTCTAACTTAAAAAAATTTCATAAAATCTCCACCTTTTGCATTGGAAACTTCATTCTTTAAAAATTTCTTAGGCCGAAGATTAGACTTATCTTTCAAGACTCTTTTTACCTCGGCCAACCTTTGAGCTAAACGTTTCCTTTGTTCTCTTCTTTTTATCGTCTTGCGATTTTTTTTGCTTTAAACTCCACCCATTTTTTTCAGACTATGAGGTTTGATGTACTTAGGCCGAACCATATTTTGGACGACCTTTCTTAAGGCTTTGAGTATTTGAGCCTTTTCATGTGGTGGAGCATTTTTCCTCACCCAAACGTTTGCTCTTCTAAGTCTTGGTTGTCATATTATTTCTAACAAAATCTCTTTTTTATTTTCATCACGTAGCCAGCCCCTTGGTCCATGGGCAGCCACATTGAGCGACCTCGTATTTTCATGGCTAACATTTGATGGGGGTTGATCTTTCTTGCCCCCTAAAGTCACATCATCACCATGATTTGTAGCTCAACTCAATGCATCTTCTTTCTTACGAAGCGACTCAGATGGAGCTTACTTTTCAACGACTTCATTCTTTTATTAAGGGTCATGCCCCCAGATCCTTTGGAAATGGGTTCGTCGTCTTCAACTAGTAGGAACTCATCAATCTCTTCTTTAATTTTTTCCTCATCTATTGGAACAATTATGACTGGAGGATTCTGCGCATTGATTTCTTTTTCAAATCGATCCATTATTTTTTGCGTATCTTGCTCGAACTTTTTGAGTATTTTCGGTATCATCTCTATATTTGTCAACACTGCTAGGATCCCACTGGGTGTGCCAAAATGTTTATCCCTATTTAGATTTTCAAAAAAAACCGAACCCCCTTTGAAAAAGATGATTGCACGAGCGTGCCGAGAAATTATAGTGTTTCCAAACTAAGGAAAAATGAAAGCAATTCATTAGAAATAAAATAATGCGCGCGTAAATCTGACTTCATATTCAAGCGATTGTAGTGAAATAATAAAGGGGGCGACTTTATCACTCCAAAGGTCCTTGACTTAATGATGACAAAGTAAATCGCCAAAGCAAAATTAACAAATATAAAGTAAATAGTCATTGACATTGAAATAAACTGCTGAAAATTAAAATAACAATAGCAAAAAATAAGAACAAAACTGTTGGAATTAAAAAACAATGACAAAAATGTAAAAAGAGAGCCGAAAATTGAAGAAAACGGCAATTTCGGCCAAGGCAGAAGACTTTTTTCCAATGACAAATTGCAGAAAACGTAGAATGAGGTTTGACAATGTAGTCTGCAAGTTGGGAGCTGAAACGGAGCCAGTGTCAATATAAAATGGGCCAGTGGCAGAGAACGTTGCCAGTGGCAGAAGGCTTTTTTCTAGTGATCAAAGCTTGGTAATGTACATTGGAGGTTGGACAAGTAAACTGTAAAATATGATTTAAATCGGAGACAGAAAAGGGCTAGGGCAATGGTGGTTTGTTTGAAGGTAAAAGGAAGTATATCAATGAAAAAAGCCAGTGGCAGCAGGAACTTTACATTGTCGATGGATTTTTTTGTCAGGATTGAGTTTACGTTGAGTTGTGTTTGGTGCTTATTTTTTCTCTATATTTATAGGCATTGTGGGCCTTGACAACAAATCAATATTCTCTTAATTGATCTTTATTTCCTTAGATAAATCAAATATTCTCTAAATATTTGATTTGCTTCCTCTTTTTGTAGAAAATCTTTTCTTTAGCAGAAAATTCATCTTCCTCTGGCAGAAAATCAAATATTCTTCTCTTTGCCAAAAAAATATTCTTCCTTTTGCCAAAAAATCAAATATTCTTTCCTGATTTATTTCTTGCCTTTGGCAAATATCTTATTGATTGATATTTCCTTCCTTATATGACAAATCAAATATACTCCGTATATTTGATTTATTTCCTTTTCCGACGCATTAACTTCATAATATTTTCTTCCACACTTGTCGTGATGAGTCAAAAATTTGAATTGATAATTGACGTTATTTGATTAATTCGGTCTGCGGGCTAGAATTAATTTTGGCATAAATACCTCTGTATGGTTAAGCATATTTGATTAATGCTTTATTGTTAAAATTGTAGTGGAAATGTGTCAATAAAAGACTTGAATGTTTTGATATTGATTGCTTAGAATTTGTGTGAAATTGTGCAGACATGTTTGATTGATAAATGATGAGGTAAGGTGTTATGAAATGTTCTTTGATGAATTGAACGGAAAATGTGAAGTTGTTGGTGAGTAAGAAAGTTGTAAAATGAGATGTGTGGTTATATATGTATGAATATTGTAATGAAATGAGCTATGAATGCTCGAGTTTGTGATACGATGAATTATAATGCAAATGGTTCATGTGAATGTTATATTCTTTATGAAAAGTGTTGATTATTCATAAGATTGTGGCCTTAGGGCATGTTATGGTTATTGTGATGAACTCGTGTGAGTTATGAATGACTTGTATTGTGAATGTGGAAGGAATAATGTTGATCATTCATGTGTATTAATATTGTGGAATTGTGGGATGAAATTGGAAATGCATATTTTGCATTCATTCATGATATTATTGGCATTGCATGAGCACGATTGTATGCCCATGCTTTGAGACGATAAAGGGAAGGCGAAATGTTCTTTCATATGATAAAAAAAGTGGTTTACCCATATGCGCGAAAAGAGAGTGGACTCTCTCTTAAGTATGAAAAAAAGGTTTTTGCCCATATGTTTAAAAGAGAGAGGACTCTCTCTTAATTATGTAAAAAGGGGTTTTTGTCCTTGTGCGCAATAGAGAGTGGACTCTCTTAATTATGAAAAAAACGGAGTTTTTGCCCATGTGCGCAAAAGAGAGTGGACTCTCTCTTAATTATGAAAAAATAGATTTCTGTCCATATGCTCGAAAAGAGAGTGGACTCTCTCTTAATTATGAAAAAAGGGGAGTTTTTGCCCATATGCGCAAAAAGGGAGTAGACTCTCTTATGAAATGAAAGGCTCCGAAGCATTGCATTCGTGTGTTGCATTGGCACTATCATGAATGCATTCATTCACTCTTTATCATTGGCTTGATTATATTGTCACTTGAAATGTTCAAGGTTATGGATGAATTCATGAGTGTTGTGGTTTGAGTGTGAAATGGTGATATGGATATGACAATGAGTAGAGTGATTGATGTGTGAGTTATGATTTGATTATGGATATGTTGATTTGGCTTTGGGTGCTTGTTTGTTATTATGTACTCTTGTATGTGTTGTACGATCGAGTAAGACCTTGATGGTATGTAATGGTGATATTGTGAATGTTTGAATAACCTAGTTGAACTTATATTTGTGGAATGATGTTATGGTTGGTGGTCGAATGACGATAAAGAGAAGTATGACAAAGTGGTTGTAAATGGTGTGAATCATGTATGTGTGTGTTGAATTGTTTCCATGTGTATTGGACATTTGGATGTTAAGTGACTGTAAATAAGAGAAAGATGTTCATGTTCTTGGTTGATTTCATGTATGTTGACTAAATAAATGTTTTGTTATGAGGTGAGACTTGTGGATGGTATGATTCTAGTGTGTGGCTTGCTTGTGTTGATTTTGTTGATTTATGATAAACGAATGGTAGATGTGTTATGTTAGATTATAAGATGCAAGATGTGGTTAATGAGAGTTTAATTGGATGTTTAAAAGTTGTTTGAAGTGTGTAGGTGTTGGATTGAAGTTAAAAGTGCATGAATGAGTTCTGAAATGAAATAACGTACGTTAAGATGGATATTAACGTGCGTTATATTGATGTCTGATCGGTCTGAGAGCTTTGTTCGAGAAATAAAGTCATTAACATATGTTATTTGGCACAATAACGTATGTTAATGGAGAGTAACGTGTGTTACCATCATGGTAACCTATGTTATTCTTGTCTGGAAATTCTGGGAAGTTGCTGATGCATAACGTACGTTAGAGCCAGAATAAACATACATTAATTATGCTGAGAAAGCTAGTTTTAACCCAAAACGTCCTAACGATTATCCGAAGTAAGCAAATGGTCTAAGATTTTTTCCTTAGCAACTAATGCACCTAAAAGAACCGTGTTCAACATGGCACGTCATGCCATCTGGGAATTAAAGCATGAACAAGCCATCGTGTTCCATGAGCACGCCCCGTGCTGGCCAAAGATTCCTCTACACTTCATCTTAACAACACTCGGTTTATCACTTACTGAGTATTTTTATGTACTCACCCTTTTATGCTGTTTTAATGTTGTGCAAGTTTAGGATGATTTTCACAAGTGAGATCGAAGGAGCATTTTTAGAAGAAATGGTTGTAAATTGGATAAGTTTTGTAAAAGAGGTTTTACATATTGTCTTATATGTAAGTGTTATCATGTATGTTTGGTGAGCATCATGAAAACGTTTTAAAAATATACATACACGATTTCCAATCGTTCAATTATTTAAAAAAAATTGCCAAAATCACTATTTATTCAGAAAAGAGTTTTACGAATTTGGGGTTCACACTACAAATCAACCAACTCACCTCTCAACGCATCATTTTATATATATTCCTCTTCCCAATATCGGCGAAGAGATTTGTTACAAGTAAATAACTTCTTTTGATTTCTATAATTGCTTTGCCTAGTAAAATAATAAATATTAAGAGCATCTAAAATGAGTAATTTGTACCCCCATTTTATACTTAGGTGATAAACTTCTTTACATGAGAAAAGAGTTATCACTATAAAATAATTTACAAATATAAACCACTTCATATAGTATATGAAATCTATAAAAAAGTTAACCTCTCTTGTTTGAAAAAGAATTTATGAGATACAAAATGAATTCCATTATAAAAAATTATGAATAAAAAAAAAATTTAATAAGTAGAGATGCTTTAATGTTAGTGTCTAATGTATTATTATGAGAGAGAGTTGAGATGAGAGGATAATGGGAATCTATCCTTTTGGTTGAGATCTCAATTCAAAAAAACTGTTGAGGTTTTATCAACACCCTACTGGCCCCCCCTACTGGCTACGACCCCAGTCAATCCTTCTTCATATAATTAATTCATTAATGCATTCAATAAGTAAGAGTAGCTTTTACCAGCTGCCTCAATTTCAAAACCTAACACTGGTAAGTTTTAAAATGCGGACATTCAAGGAGGGGACTCAATGAGTTCTCTTCTTCATTTTACTAAACTGTAGTGATTACGTAAAATTAAAATTGTTTGTTACTAAATAAATAGAAGGTTCAGATTTATTTTCGCTAGATCTAACAGTTGAAAATATTTGCCTCATTAAGGGGACTCACCATAAAACTCCCACCCTCCCTAGCTAACACCATTATTTTTATGGGATCACTAAACAACCAATCTCCTTAAACACCTTAAATTTAATTAAATTTTTTATTGTATTCAAGGAAACTCAATCTTCACAACATATTCAAACCCACGCTCCCTGCTTCCTTACTTTTTCTTCCCTCTGCATCTCTGAAACAACACATACATACTCCATTAACATCACTCCAAAAATAAACAGAAGAAAGAATACCATACCATACCCCTTTCTAAATTTACTCCTATGATTCTGACCTCTGAATTTCATCCAGAATGAGAAGCCTTGGCCCTGGAGGGATTTTCACATCTCTAAGAGCACTGCACAACATTTACCCACACAATAAAAAATTACTCCCTCCCTCCATAACCTCAACAACCTCATCAAACTAACCCACTCTTTACCTATCCGTTAACAATGGCAAAGTTGCATCTGTCAGCAATCCTCTCTTGAAATTTTTCTCGTAATTCTCAAGGCCAAGCTTGCTTAGCATGCTTCTTGTTCTACCATAATTTGTATCCTCTGCTGCTGGTTGAGAAAACTTTTGCCCTACCTTCAAACATTACAGGTTGTTCTCTTTATTAACAATAACCCAACCAACCAACACACAATTGCATCTCACACTTCAAACTCCGCATGCATGAAACATCAGGAGCAAAGAAAAATCAAGCACAGAAATAACATTTTGTTTTTGCAAGTTGGGAACTTGCTGCATGTGTCCAACTTAAATTAAGTTCACTATATTTTCTTCAAAACTAGAAAACAAAAATGGAAAATTTAAAAGGTTAATCAAATAAATTTCTCGTTCAAAACACAAAAAAAAAAAAAAACAACATAAATTTAATTTGTACTTTCTGAATTTATACAGATTCTAGAAAACATTCTTACCCTGTTCTCCGAAGTTTTCTATACCTAATTGCTTAAATTTCCTCCATTGGAACACATCTTTCCAACTGATTTCCAAACATAAATGATCTTGCTGTCTCTTCGTGTAATGGAAAACAATGGGTGGAGACATCAGCTCAAATCCTGTCTTAATTTTTATTTCCCACATTTTAAAGCAGCTCTTTGTTACTCAAATCTCATCACTTTTTTAGATCTATCACTACATCACGAATCATCCCCTCATCTTACACGACCCCAAAACCCCACAACTTTAGGCTGTAACAGCCCCAAATGATGAAAATCCCTTCATTCAATCTGTATCACCTCAGATCATTAAACCATTGTCCACTAACCCTCTAAGATCAACTAATTTCCTAAATCTCCTATCTTTAAACCTCTGTAATAAAGTGTTCTTACGAACAAAATTATTTACAGCGCATCACTTTACTGTGAACATGATAATAACATTTTTCCATTAAAACACCAAAACCATAGAGGGATTTCTAAAGAGGCTATCAGTTTGCATTATCTCATAAAGGCTACACAAAAATTTAGGGGTGTAAATGAGCCGAGCGATGTTCGACACAGTAATAGCTCGTTTGTGACTCAGCTCGTCAGTCAATGAGCTGAGTTTAAATAAAAAATTAGACTCGCTTTGTAAACAAGCCGAGCTTGAACACTCAAGCTCGGGTAGACAAAGCTCGTGATGAAGCTCGTTTAACTGTTCATGAGCATGCTTGTGAACAAGCTCGTTTAAGTATTCATGAATAAGCTTGTTTAAGTGTTCAAGAATATGCTCATTTAAGTGTTCGTAAACAGACTCATTGGGTCCATAATACATGCGTGACATAGTTAATAATTTATTTTATAGCTTATAGTCTTAAAATACATAGTTTGTAAAATATTGGTTCAAGCAATAAAATAGATACATGTTGCATCTTATGTATAGTTAATAATTTATTCTGTAATTTATAGAGTTACAGTTGTATACATAAGTCCGTATAATATTTTGAGCGTTAAATTATTTTTAAAATTTTCAAATAATAAAATCAATACATGTTGTATTTAATGTATAGTTAATAATTTATCTTGTTCTTGTAACTTATAAAAGGACAGATTTAATGTTCAACTTTGTCTGTGAATGTTGTCTAATGTTGGTCAAACTATGTTCGAAATATTTTCTAAATAAATGTTAGTAATTTGGATTGTAACGCCCTCAATTTTAAGAATTTTTGAGAAATTATTAATTATTTCATAATTATGCAAATAAATTTTTTGCAAAACATTTTTAATTAATATTGTTGGGAGAGTGTAGGATTATTTAAGATTTAAAAAAAATGTGGGAATAGTAAAAACTGGGAGAGAAAGTGAAAAGACTGATCGAGGGTTGAGCTAAGGGTAAAACGGTCAATTGAGAGTATATATATATATAGATAAACATATGGTATTTTCTTCATTTCCATCCAAAATCACGTTTGCTCTCCCAAACCAAAACAAAAGTTTCCAAAACCTTAAACCGAGCTAGGATTCATTGAACTGTGGTGATCGGAGGTCATTAGATCGAAGTTAAAGCTTAATTCGGTAAGTTTTCTCCGATGTG
>CANYCX012543032.1:0-13223 GCA_948193385.1 Breynia disticha f. nivosa | reverse complement strand
CAATAGCCTCTTTTAAGGGATCTTTTCTTTTAATTAAGAGAGTTATGTGAAAAAATAGATATCCAACAACCTCTTTTAATTTTAATCAACTCTCTTAATTGAGAGAGTTAACTTTTTTGGCTCTCCTACTTTGAAGAGCCAAAAAGTAACTCTTTTAAATATTTTATTATTTTTTTACAAAGTCTTTCCATCACACTCATCATTTTTTCCTTAAACCCATTTTATTCCTTCAAATGCCTGTAGCTTAAGTGAATAAAATATTATTAAATAGTAGTGTAAAAGAGTGGTTTAAGAGAGTCTAGTAGAGTAGAGTTGTAATTTTTAACAAAAGTTGATTAAAAGAGTTATTAAAATATAATATTTAAGAGAGGTTGTTGGACATGGCCTTATCACAATGAAGATAGATCTTCATCATCCTGTCTTTTCAGAATCCTCATTTCCATTCCACTGCTAATAATTCTCACACCACCCCTATTTATTTAATCTCTTCCTTATTCAATCACTACTACCAAATTTTTCGGTGAGAATAAGATTATGTAAAAACGATAATAATTATTGTGATTTTTTCACTTAAAGAAGTTAGTTTACAACTTTTTTCTATGCGGTCAACGTGATTTAGTTCTCAAGAGCGATGTAAAGAGAGACATGCAGAGATTTCGACAGTAAAAAATGTACACTGTTTAATTTCTTTTATATGTAAAATCCCAATTTGCATATGCTTCTGCTATTCAATTTACACAAGTACATTTGATTCATGATAACATCTCGTTTGATTTTGTTTACACCAAAAAATAATTCTGGTCAGTGAACCAAATTAATCGGAAAAGTTCGATTTTATTACGACTAAGTTGATAGAAAATATCATAAAGTCAATTTGACAAAAAGGAAATAAATCAAATATTTAGAAAATATTTGATTTGCTATGCAACACAAATAAAATCAATTAAACGAATATTTGATTCTTGTCAAAAGAAAATAATTTTCTGCCAAAAAGAGGAGACCATTACAAATACAGGAAAAAACTTAACGTGACATACTCAATCACCAATCATCACCAACTTCTGGCAACAACTTTGTTTCTACTTTTCAGTATTTTCATTAGTCATTGTCTTGCTTTTATTTTTCTTTTACCGTTATATTCAGTTTTTTGTTATTTATTTATTATTTGACGATTTTGCGTTCATTGAGTCAAGAACCATTGGGAAGAGATCGTTCTAATTTTCTCATTTTGACAATCGTTTGATTAATTTCAGATGTCGCGCATTTCATTTCTTTTACTCTATTGTTTTGAATAATATTAAAATTCCTGGCACTGCGTTTTAGTTTTCCAACTTCATTCAAGCTTTCGTTGTTAAGAAAAGAGTACGTTTGTCACCTTTTAAAAAGAGACAAACAAATTTCTGTCTTGGATAAAAGATTTACCTATCCAAAGTTTAATTTCATTATCTAAAATGAACAAGTTCAACATACATATATAGCTCTAGAATTTGTATAAAGTTACGAATTTAGCTAAAAAGATGAAAGAAAAATGGAGAACATCGGCAGTAAAATTAGACTTACAATTCGTGTTGATGTGTCGAATTTGTATCATATTAATTTGTGTTTAAGTTTAACTGATTATAAATGAACCAATTCAATTACGACTCAAACTATTTATACTCAACTCTTGGTTTTGATTTTTTTTTGTCGATTAGAAGTGCGAGATAAACTTCTGTTTTTCTATATTTGAACAAAAAAAAAAGATTTTGTACTTTTACATTTTAATTCACATAAGAATAAGTAAATTAAACTGGCATTTGGAATACACATAAATATAACAAATTAAATTTAATTATTTAACAGAATTTTTGCATATGTTTATTCTATATTTTTTAATTAACTTACAAAAATATTTTAAATAAAATATTCTTTAAATTATGAATAAATTTTTAAGGTGTCAAATTTACTTATTTAATCAAATTTTTAATGATGATAAACATGTCAACTTATTTACAACTCAATCTATTTATGACTAAAATATTTTATTCTTTAAATTAGTAATAAATTTTTAACATGTAACATTTAGATCATATCAAGTTTACTTATTTAACTAAAATTTTAACATGTCCTCGATCATACCTTACACATTGAATTTTCCAAATTCTAAGCACAATGTCGATAAAAATCAACCAACGAAGTCGAGGAAAAGTAGTGAAACACATTTTAATGCAAGAACAAAAGAGCAGTTGAAGGAGAAGTGTAGGCTGTGTCCATTCCATAGATTCACATGAAGAAATAAATCTCTTGTTGCAAATTATGCTTATTGTTATCATATGTGTTTTCTGATCCCAGGTCAGTGACAGCTCTTGCAAACAGAAAGGCCAGGCAAAGGGTTATGACACAGTCCTATAAATCACACAACTGATTAATGAAACTGATGGAAGTAAGGCTTGATTTCACAAAAGATTATAATGAAAGTGAAATATGATGAGATGAAATGGGTACGACTTCCATTCATCCTTTCGAGGTTGTCAGGTTTTCTGCTTCACAAATCTTGTAGGATACGAAAACACAACTGCCCTGACAGCTCTTCATCTCATTTCTGCAACCTCTCATTTCATCTTCCATCATCATCCACCATAGTTTTCCTCAGTATTTTTAATAGTTGCATGCACTAATTCTTATGTTTCATTTCATAACATTTTGTAATTTATACCATGAAGGAGAAACCATTACAAGCTAAGCATCTAAAAGGAAACAGCGAAAGAAAATTACGATATTATATGAAGACTAAATCTAGATGAGAGGCTGAGAGGAAAGGGAGGATAAGAGAAAAGTATGAACTAGAACCTAAGATTATGTACATTTTTAGAGAATGGTGATGATTCTTTACACAAAAAAAAAGCAAGAGGTAACAGTTAATTGGTTTTGTTTTATACGACTGAATCAAGGATTGATAATGGAGTTTCCACACTTGCACTTCCAACTCATAGGCTTGTAATTGGAGATGCCGTCCCCTCTGGAGTAAGCAATAGAAGCAATTGAAGAAGAGAAACTTCTTTTGTGAGCTTGTGTGTTTACTGGGACTTGAACTGCTTCACAGTGCCCACAATTACCGCATAATCCTTCACATCTTGGCGGCCTTGACCCTATTATCTGACTCTTCATTTCTACCATCTCATCCTTTCCTTGATGCTGTTCGACATTAAGTTATTTAATCACCTCACCTTTTTAAATGAGTAAGAAAATGAAACTAGAAAAAGGATGTAATGGACACTTACTACTGCAGCTTCATGTAACTTGGTAATAGCTCGACCTGCAAGCATATGATTGAAAGATACTAAACTGAGTTGAAATCAAGAAACAAAGATGATACCTTGGAATTTAAGTTGTACCATACTTACCTTCAGCTGAGAATCTAACAAGGGTTAAGCTTAAAACCGAGAGGAGTAACGGAAGGATTAGATGTCTATAATTGTGGTAGCAGAAGCAATGTTGAGCTCTGCCCATTTTACCAGACGGAGAGAAAGAGAGAGGCGATAATTTCAGAGTTCAGAAAGCAGAACCTTGAGAAAAGAAGATGGTAATATTTAGAATGGCAATGTAATTGGTAGTAAGAAGAAGAAGTTAAAAAGAAACTGAAAGAATAGTAGTACAGAAGGGTAAGTAAGGACTGGAGTCTGGAAAGTAACTCAAGCAAGGTTCAGTCCAATCTTTGATTGATTGCCAGCTCCACAATTTGAAAAAGTTGATTCTGTTTTTTAACCTTTTGAGTCACAATATTATGTGCAGATTGAACGTGTAACTCAAAAAGAGAATTGCAGACAGACCCGAAAAGCCAAAACAGTGAAGGCCTCGACAGAAAAAAAAAAAGGACCTCAATCTCGGTTCATGCGCCACAAAAAAACTTAACCATTCATTCTCTCTGATGGAACCAAGGAAGAGAAGAGAAGAGCAAGATCTTGTTAAAGAGACGAGTATAAGCTCGAATGAATCACAGGTGTTATTGAAGACTGATGGTGATGTTGAGATGGAATTTATCTTCTGTTCATTTCTTCATTTCATTTTCTCTCTCTCTGTTAGGTTTAGTTTGGTTATGTTGTGTACAGATGTTCATGTTTTGCAGACGCAAATTGACACGCCAAGTCACTTTTGTTCCTAAGTCCTAATATGTATATTTCCCATGAAGGATTGAGAGGTGTGGGTCTGCACAGCTTAGGGGCATGGTGTGTGGAGTTTACTTGTGAGTGTTTACTAGAGAATCTATTCATCTCATCTTCATATTTATTCATTTATGTTGGAACTCAAATCTTTGGGTATGGTGGGAGTGGGGTTACCTGCAAATTCGTGCATTCATAATTGTCTTGAGAAAAAGACCTGGCCAAAAAATAACAAATTACGAATACATAAATTTCTCTCATCACTCGCGAGATATTGTTGAATAGATAACTTAACCCCTTGTAAGATTCGACTTGGTGTATTCCTTAGATTGAATTCTAGTGGAATTGCTCTCGTAAGACAGGAGCTGTATCTCTCGCTCTGATCTCATATTAGTCCACTTGTGCATCTTGTTATTACACATGTATAGTTTGCTGTCATGTGAAAGGGAACAGAAAAAACAGTAAGTATACTCTACTGCTCTATTATTTAACATCTTCAGATCAGTACATTTGTTCAATCTCATATTGGTGAGGACTAAATGAGCTGTATTGCAAGGAATTAAGGCAACTACAGTTGCATATAAAAGAATTGTGATTTCTGTTCAGGACTCATTCTTCCCTTCATGAAGTTCCATATTAAAAAAAACTTGGAACTTAAGATGGAATATCTCTCCAGTACTCAAGGGAAGTCTACAGGATTAACCCGCTATCGAACCTTCTATAGAAGAAAACTCTCGTCAATCATGTGCTGCACAACGTCTGCTCCAGCGGAGTAGAGACAGGTGCTTTTGACCTGCAAATTCCAAGAGAGAATTGAATGTCAGCGCATCACATTAACCATGTTCTTGTCGAAGAAAAACAAGTCACCTGAATGGAATTATGGGCCAAGAATCTTTGTGAAAATCCATTAAATTTAATATCAATTCGCTCCCAGCTCAATTGAGTCAAACGTTTGAGCATTTCCTCTACGAGCGTATGAAGTGAAAAAATCGTTAACAAAATGCCACCAGGATGTTAGAAGTTATGTTGCTCAATAGCATCAGTTTAGGGATAACTTTGGAGCTAACCTTCCATATCAATTTCTTTGCAATAATCAATTTTGGTATCTGAAGGGACTTCTTGTTGACACCCATTGATTTCTTCATCGTCAGCTTTGCATTCATTAACTTTCAGATCTGCAGGGACTTCTTTTACAGAACTATCATCTTCTGATTTTGGCACTTCTACAATATGCCTGTATGCGTCATTTCTTGAAAGATATCGTCTCTGATTATCAGGAAAAGAAAACGAATTTTTAGGAGTTCAGAAGGAAATTCTCAAACCCAAGAACCAAAATTCTTCCAATTGTATGGTATAATACCTTCGGAAGCTCATTTTGTCTTCTTAAAGATGACGTGCTCCATCCTACAAGGCCTGTTAGGCGTTAAGTTCTTTACAAGACGTTTACATGGAGAAAGTCTAAAGCCAGTTGACAGTATGAAAGGAAGATCTTAGCCAGTACAAATGACATTTGGAAAACGAAAGGATACTGTCAAAATGAGAATTTGCATAGGCTACACGACACTTGAAGGACTGCAAAGCCGATCTGCAGAAACAATATGTGATGGTTGTTTGTCAGCTCACAGTAGCTATTTATGCTTCCAGGATCAATTCTACAGTTGGTGGATACTTACATGAATTTCAGATTTTCTGTGTCACTAACCATCTGAAGAAGAAGCGGAGCAGTTCCATTTTTTCCATCAGTTAAGAATAAATGTTTGCCAGTTCTACCCAAGCACCACGAAATTCTAGCTGCTGCTTTCTCCACCTTGTAAGAGCCACAAAACATTGGAACCTGAAAGCGTCAATTCAAAAATTTAACATCAGAAGAAGAATGCGATTCATCTTCAGGAACATCTCCTTGAAATAATTCAATTCAAGAACTTCATTTGAGAAGGTTGCTCTCACAGCCCTGTTGCCAAAGCACAATGAACAGAAAACAACATCATCATAAAAGAAAATCTTAACCGTAAAGCCTTTAAAGAACCATTAATCACCTGTTTATGCCCTCGCGAACCAAGGTGCGGAGTTGCAAAGGTTATGAAATTTATTGGCTCCAACCCAGCAATTTTGTGGACGACTTTTCCATCACTTGCTTCTGTAGATCCATTATGTTCTCCATTTTCTCGAGCAAGTTCCTGACTGATTTCTAGCCCATAGAGCTTGGCAATAGCATATCTTGATATCAACCCACCTAACGAATGGGCGACGAATGAAATTTTCTGAACAGATGGATGGCGTTTTACTACAGAGATTACCTGGAAAATTAAATGATCTTCAATGTTTCTTACTTCAACAATATAACTCCAAACACAGAAGACCATTTCATTTCTTAAATGAACCTCAAATGCATCTAATTGAACTATAAGGAAACCAATAAATAAAAAGGTAGCTTAAACTCATACCTCCTCTGCTAATCTCTCTCCCATTACATCAACACCATCAAAAGTCCGGAATGAATAATTAGCTTGGCTACCTGCATCAACAATCATCATAAAAACTTTGCTTCCTTGTAACAGTCAATTACAGCAGTTCAAAGAAGATATCTGGATTCTTCATACATAAAGACTCACAGTGAACAACTATATCTCGGGGATACTTTTTCAAGAGTTGTTGAGCCGCAAACTTCCAGTTCTGAGCACTGCATATACATCCCAAAACAGAAAAAATCCAAACTTTCACATAAATCCTCAATACATTCCATTTGAAGAGAAATTTTAGTGCACTAGTGATTTGCAACAACACATTAATCAGCAAGTACACAACAAAATCAATTAGCATAGATCACTACAACAAACACAAAGAAGACAAGAAAATCTCTCATATCCGACTAACCTGCCAATGATGCCATTAACCATCATAACAAGATGAGTATGATTTGGTTTATCTCCTCCAATGTTATCAACTTCAATATCAAAATTCCCCTCCTTGTCCTCTTCTATTTTCAAGCACCCAAATTTCGACAAAAACAATAAAGACTTCTTTTTTCCACTCTCTTTCTTCATCTTCTCCTCTTTGTGATCCATCACTCGATAAAATCACCTAATGAGAGCGATTGGTATTGTTGTTGGACTTGATCAATGGTGTTTCAAGTTAATACAGTGTAAATGCAACTCAAAGCTATGATCTTTATTATAGTTGCAAAGCCATGGAGATGTAACAGTAAGTGTAAGAGGTTAAAAAAACAGCATTGATCTGAACAATTTTTACAATGTTCACCAGCAAAAGCCACCTCCTCGAAATAGAATGTGTACTGAACTAAATTCAGGTTTTGCTTTGGTATTTTTGTTTGACGAAGAAGCGAGACTTTTCTGGTTCTGTGGTTCATTATTTGATTCTAGAAAGAAAGAAAGAAATCTATTTTATTCAGTGACCAATGACACGCAACTCCCTGTAGACTTCAACTCCATATTTACTTCGGCTTTTGTTTGAAACCTTTTTTTAATGAATTTGGTGATGATACGATTTAAGGCAACATATGAGAAAAGTTATGTCTTGATCTAATATAAAATCATCATTCACTCATGATTTGCAGCAACAGAATTGATTGAGAATGGTTTCGGCCCAACTTTGTAAAAAGCACTACATAAAAGAAAGTGCATCATTCTTGACCTGCTTGATCAGCATTTCGATTATTTTAACGTAAAGTTGAAGTTGGCTTTTGCCTCTTTGAAGCTGCGTCTGTTGTAAGAACAGCGTAGTTTGCCTCTTACATCGAGATTCTTCTTCTCAATTCTAGAATTTAATTAAACCTTTTCGTCAGTCACATGATTTCTTGGTCTAAGATCCAACTTTGGAATATCAGCCTCCCTTTTTCTTTAAGGATGGTTTCAAGTGTGGATCAGAACAAATTCAGCATTTTTTTTGTCTGTTCTTCTGGAAGGATTTCACGTTTGTTTGACATTTTTATTGATATAACAAATGATTATTAAAGGTAAGGATGTACCTCGTACAAACTGTAATCTCTGCATGACGGTTCTTCATGTATAATGTATTCGTCCCTCGAGTCACACAGGTTTAAAAATGGCACATTTTGATCCCTCCAGTCGAGTGTGTGCCAACTGCGAACCTTTTAAGTTGGGCAACAAATATATAGCAAAAAATATTTTTTTTTCTCAAGATAGACAAAAGTAACAAGTTCACAAAAATTTAATTTGCTTATAATTTTTTATTCAAAATTATTTTCAATTCTCTTAAAAAGTGTACAGATGAGATATTAAAGGACGAAGAATAAGCAGACTTTTAGTACAAATTAGAGGTTCAATGGGGCTCTCAATATTAACCAATTACAATAAAAAATAAATATATTTTTCTAATTTTTTCAATAAAAAAACATATTAATTTTATATAATTTATAAAATTTATTAAAACAAAAATAATACTCACATAAAAAATCATAAGGAGTTGTATATAAAAAATTTTAATGAGTCCCTTTTATAAGGAAATTCATTGAAGAAACTTAATGATTTAACTAAAATGTATAACTTATATTAAATTAAAATTATTTTTATTAAATAAATCAAAAATTTAAATTTATTTTTACTATATCGAACTCATAATAAAAGTACCGTGCTAGATCCGTCACCTTATAAAACTAAAGGGGAATCCGGCATTCTACTATCTTGCAGTTGCAGATGCGTACGCAAGAGAATGCAGGAAGCCGATGCGGATTTTGTCAAGTATCAGACCAGATTGGCAGCACTAACAAAGCTGACATGGAACCACCATTAACATGGAACCAGATAATACCTAATAGCCGCCACATGTTGCCCACTCTTCACTTCCCCTATCACTAAAACACTCCCGCAACGCTATTTTCTATCACTTCTCCCCATACTCATTTACTTTCTCTCGTGACTCTTTCGCTCCTATTTTTATTCACGAGCCTCCACCCACTTTCCTCTCTACTAAACGATAAATTCACCTTTTCTCTTGAATCTTCTCCCCTTTTTTAGCCTCATAGATGGAGCTGTCACACCAAGTTCATGGCTTTACTTGTTCTAATGAGGCATTTGCTTCTCCTCCATTTCCTCTGCATTCTAATTCTGCTTCTGGGGCTCGTTGAAGCTTCAGTTTTGGTGCCAAATGAGCTCTTACAGGTACTAAAGAAGTAATCTTTAATCATAAAGATCGAATTTAGCTAATGTTGTTGTTATTGGATTGGTTAAAGCTTGCATTTGCTGACTTGGTGGTTATTGAATTGATTTTTTTATGTCTTCTTGATGACATTGTATTTGCAATTGATTTGTGTTGTAGAGTGAAATCGAAAGACTTACAAAGGGTGTTGACACCAACATTATATTGAATCCTACGTTTGAGGATGATCTTAACAATTGGAATGGCAAAGGATGTAAAATTGAACTACATGAGTTTATGGAAGATGGAAAAATCTTGCCACAATCTGGAAAGGTTTTTGCTTCCGCCACTGAACGTACCGCGAATTGGAATGGGATTGAGCAGGAGGTAACTGGTAGAGTGCAGAGAGGCATTCCCTATGAGGTCAATGCATTGGTTCGCATATATGCTATTAATGTCACCAGCGCCAATGTGCAGATTACTTTGTGGGTTCAACATCCAGATTTTCGGGAAGAGTACATTGTCATTGCAAAGTTAGTATCATCATTGTCACTTAGTTTTCCTTCAGTTTTGTAGTGATGGCTGAAGAATATGAGAAATGTAGACGTGCAGCTGAGCACCCCTTCGATAACAATTTTGTTTGTTTGTTTTACTTCTTTATCATTATCTAAGATATCTTATCTTGTAGACGGGTATTCTTTGGTTAATCTAACTTTGCATTAAGAACACTTGAAGGACATGATACAGACACCTGCCTCATTGTATAAGATGTTCGTTTGTTAGCTTTTGTGAATTAAAGATGTCAAGTACCTTCTTGATGCTAAAATGTTTATTAGCAGAACTATATCCAGAAATCTTTCTTAAAGCCTGATTCTTACTATGTACAAATCTTTTCTTTTTAGTTTTTTTGTTTCAATTCTCTGATAGATACGGAATCTTTGCAGCTCACAGGCAACGGATAAGGAGTGGATACAGCTGCAGGGAGAGTTTCTTTTAAATGGTTCTCCATCCAGAGCAATAATATATCTAGAAGGTCCTCCACCTGGGACTGATATTCTTATAAACAGTTTATTTGCGAAGCATGCAGGAAAACTCCCCACTTCAGCTCGGCCAATGTCTGAGGTTGGTCAAATCTTGTTAAAATAAATGTTGAACACTGTTATAAATTATGGTTCATGCATTCTTGAGCATTGAATTTATGTTCTTTTAACCTACATGCAATTTACTGATTTACAGAGGGCACTTTTCGGAGTGAATGTAATTGAGAACAGCAATCTCCATGATGGTACTAATGGATGGTTCCGTCTTGGTAACTGTGCGTTGAGTGTTGAAAGTGGTTCACCTCATGAACTCCCTTCAATGGCAAAGGATTCTCTCGGACCTCATGAGTCTCTGAGCGGCAATTACATCCTAGTTACAAATCGCTCTGATTCATGGATGGGTCCTGCCCAGATGATCACAGATAAATTGAGGCCTTATTTGGCTTACCAAGTATCTGCCTGGGTTCGAATTGGTTCTGATGCATCTGGTCCTCAGGTTGTAAATATAGCTCTTGGGGTTGATGGCCAATGGATCGATGGGGGTGAAATTGAGACTAGTGATGAGAAATGGCATGAAATTGGTGGATCATTTAGAATTGAGAAACAACCATCACATGCCATGGCGTACATACAAGGTCCATCTTCTGGCATTGATTTAATGGTTGCTGGACTTCAGATTTTCCCTGTAAACAGGCAAACAAGGTTTAGTTATTTAAAGAAACAAATTGATAAGGTAATCTTTGATCTGCTACTTTATGATGTATTGCTTATCTTTTTGAAAAAATTTCATTCACTCTAGAGATTTATAAGTAGAACTTGGTCAATATTTATGGAATTTCTAACTCTTATGTTGCTACTTAACATATGATCTATGTTTATTATTGTTCCACGCTGTTGCGATACGAATTTCTTCACATTTTTTCATCTTATTGCCATTAAAAGAATGACAAAATGGAAATGGCAAATTCTTTTAAAAAGGTTCTGCATTATGAAAAGAGAGTGATGTTTTTACTCGGACATACTTTTTCGTTCCTCAGTTTGTTGACTTGCTGGTTTCGGGGATGAAAAATTCGTGCTTTTATAAAATTCATAAAAAACTTCATTTTTTTCCAGATTCGGAAACGGGATATCATCCTGAAATTTTCAGGATCAGGAAATAGCAGCGCACCTGGCCACTCTGTTCAAGTTAAGCAGACTCAGAACAGTTTCCCTCTAGGATCATGTGTAAGCAGGACAAGCATGGACAATGAAAAATTTGTTGACTTCCTGGTGAAACATTTTAATTGGGTTGTATTTGGAAATGAGCTAAAATGGTCCTGGACTGAACCACAAGAAGGTAAATTTAACTACTTTGACCCTGATGAGTTGGTGAACATGTCCAAGAGTCTCAACATGGAAATGCGAGGTCACTGTATCTTTTGGGAAATGGAATATGCAATCCAATCATGGGTGAGATCTCTGAACGAGAGTGGTCTGGAGACTGCAGTTCAGAACCGCCTTACAGACCTTCTGAAACGCTATAAGGGAAAATTTAGGCACTATGACGTGAATAATGAGATGCTGCATGGTTCTTTCTATCAAGACCGACTGGGAAAAGATATCCGAGCCAGCATGTTCAAAACTGCCCATGAACTGGATCCGTCTGCCACACTTTTTGTAAATGATTATCATATTGAGGATGGAAGTGACATTAGATCAACACCAGAGAAATACATTCAGCAAATTCTTGAACTTCAAAAACAGGGTGCTCCAATAGGAGGTATTGGCATTCAAGGGCACATTGAAGTTCCAGTAGGGCCTGTTGTTTGCTCTGCTCTTGATAAATTAGGTACTCTTGGTCTTCCAATATGGTTTACTGAACTTGATGTATCATCTGCCAACGAGTATATCAGAGCAGATGATTTGGAAGTAATGCTCCGTGAAGCTTACGCACATCCTGCTGTGGAAGGAATCATGCTTTGGGGATTCTGGGAGCTGTACATGTCGCGGAAAAATGCTCATCTCGTGAACGCAGATGGGAAAATAAATCAAGCTGGTAAGAGATTCCTTGCCCTCAAGAACGAATGGCTGTCTCGTGCTAACGGAAGCATCAGTGACGAAGGCGAGTTCAGATTTCGAGGATTCCATGGAACTTACAATGTTCAAATTATTTCCTCGTCAGAAACACTTGAAAAGACATTTGTTGTCGAACCAGGTGAGTTACCATTGGCTGTGGCCCTTGACTTGTAGACAGGCATTTGCATTAATTATTCCCCCACGGATTTCCAGAATCTCTACCTACTCCAACTATACCTGTATGATGATCTTATCTCAGATGTCTGTTATTTTGTTACTCGTTCTACTAAGTTATGTATTTCTTAGAACTCTGTAAACATCATTCTCTGAGGCTATCTCCAACCACATACTTTAAAATACAGTATTCTTACTAAAAAATACAGCAGTTACAGTGTTTACTCTATTTCACTCTAATCAGCTTTACTCTATTTCTATCACTAAAAAGAATATTCCAAGCATATTCATGTATAATATATTTTTTAATTGAATTTAACAATCAAGTAATCAATATAAATATTTTACGTATAAAATACCATTTAAATATCAATAAAACATTAGTGCATAAGAATATTATTTTTAAAAAGATACGTTAAAAAAATAAAACAATACATTAAAATTAAAATTTTAAAAAACATTGCAATAATTAAAAAACATAGACAAACGTTAACACAAATACAAACATTGCGATAATTAAGGACGAATACAAATATTAATTAAAAACAAACATCCCACTTTATTTTCTGTTGTATCGTAATTTATTTTCTGTTGGAAATGGAGCGGATCTCCCAGATTATTAAATTTGTTTATGTTTGTTTATCTTTGTTGTATCGTAATTTATTATTTAATTGTTATACTTATTATATTTAAATTAAAT
>CANYCX012541691.1:0-10500 GCA_948193385.1 Breynia disticha f. nivosa | reverse complement strand
ACTCTAAAAATCCTTCTCTTTTTTATATTTTAGGTTGTTAACGTTCTACATGCATGGATATATGTATTATTTTGGTCATGTTTGTTTAAAGTTAATGGTAGCATTTTTGACTTTTTTTGTTTAGGTTATTAGTTTCTGGGTTAAGGAATGGTTTGTTTTATGAAATTAGTTCCTCTTTATGCTTTAATGTTCATATCTTGACTGACGTTTGTAAACATAGTTGACTAGTTTTCATTTTATGGGTTTTTATGTTTTTGGGTTGATAATGAGTTTATCGGTTCTGAAGGATTTTGTATATGAAATATGCTCTTTTTTGTTCTTTCATGTTCATAAGTTTGGAATGTAGCCATTGATGCTGCATTTTTTTCAGTTTGGAAAAATAGAATTCAAACCGATTAAGTAAATAACAATAAAAAACAGTTATGAACTATGTTCATATAATCGACTGAAAGTTCAAGATTTTTAATGAACAACATAAAACAAAAATGAATATTGTTCTTGAACATTTTGAATATGATTTCTAGCAAATGAGAAACCTTGCGTTATTTTTCATGCGTTATTCAATGACATCAACATTAAAAAAGAAATGAAATTAAATGAAGAATTTTTGGGAAAAAAATAAATTCGTACAAACATAAATGAAATCATTCTTGATTAAATATTTTTTTCCTGGTATGTTTAATATGACGATGTTGTAATGATTTTTGAATAATCTGTGTCAATGTGGATTTGATGCAAAAAGAATGGAAAAATGTTTGAATTCGGTGGAAGTAAATATTTATCAATTGTGTCACCTTTATTTAAGGAATGGATATGACATTTTTTTTAAATGAGATTGCAGTTGTCCATTCAAATTTGTTCAGATTATAGCAATAAACCACAATAACGGGTGACTGACATTCTTGTTATTGTGATTTCAAATATGTGCATTTCCATATTTTCCATAATTTTGTATTTGAATTATAGCATTCTTAGAAATCTGAGAACATAAATGAATATTTTTAATTATAGGAATGTCTATTGTGACATTAGACATTCCTATAATTTTCCGTTAATTAAGATTAGATTTGGGTGCATGCAATCATCCATCGAGTCTGCTTTAATAAAAATCCCCTAGTTCGACCTTACGAAAGTGAGACATATTAAAAATAAAAAGATTAAAAAATGGTAGACAATGGAGGCACAGAGGCAGTAGAAGAAGAGAGTACAAGGTGGCAAAATGCAACAGCTCTCTTCCTATACTTGTTACCCCCCCTACTTTCTCTTCCTTAGCTTTCCTTTTAATTCAAACCATAACCTCCTCCTCGTCCATCATTTTCAATTCCAAAAAAGCGAAAATCTGACGCCACACGTCTGGATGAGGTGGATCGGAGCATGTACACATCATTCTATACGGCCGCAAACTCTCTCTCTCAACTTTACACTCAGACCATGAACCACCAGCGTCTCTCTTTCCAGGCCAGTGAACGTCATGCGCTGGTTCGTTGTCTCTATTTTTTTTCTCTTTTTTGTTTATGTTTGGATAGTTAAGCCGGGAACTTTTTTTTTACGCGAATTGGATGATTTGAATCTTCAATCATGTATTTGTCCCGTTTTTGTGGGTTGGAGTTGTTTTGCGCTGAAATTCATTGTGTGATGTTGAATTGAGCTAAAGTTGTAATCTTTCCAAGTTGAGCTATTGTTATTAAGGGTGTGAATTCCCATTAGTGGCATGTATTTAAGTGGTGATTTGAATTATTATAATTTGCTCTGGAACAGTTTGTATTGTAGTGTGGTGAATTTGGTTTTATGGTGTTAGGTTGAAATTCATTTTTTGAAACTGTTTAATGTGAAGTTGTTTCATGAAATTATAGTGATTGAGTTTTGGTAACATCAATGGATAAATTTAATTGCATAAATTACAGATGGGTGCGTAATTAGAGAGAGTTGTAACGTCTTTTGTGTTCAGATATTGGAGAGTAGTGCTTGTTACCTATTCCAAGAGAGTAAAGGTGTGGTAATTATACCAATGTTTAGAAGCTCAATAAGTGATTGAGTAATTTGATGGAGAATTCATTCAACTCATCTACAATAACTGTGTTTCTGCTTCCTATCATTCGTATGTGTCAGTAATGTTTAGAAGCTCACAAAGGGGTTCTGTAATTTGAATCAGAAGTCATTTGACTCATCTACTTGTGCTTCTGAATCTTCCTATTTGTCTAAGATCAGTAAAATTTCTGCAATGGATATTATTATTATTGATTTTTTTAATTCTTGCAGTGCTAAGTTTTCCTTTCGTTGTTAATTTTTCTATCGTTTTCCATTGTTTCATTGGTGCATCGGATTGAATGCCATTTAGAACGCTTTGGCTATATATTTTGTGTAGCTTTTGCACTTATGCAACCTTTTGTGATTAGCATTTTTGTGTGGCTGGATTTATTGCAATATAGGATACTAATATCTGTAAAGCTTTTCCCACCTCTATTTAGTTTATCTAGCATATTTGTTGTTTTCAGGAAAAACTTTATCAGTGGATTTTGAGGCAGCAAGGTGAAAGAGCAAGGTTTTCAACCTTTGATATATTTGCTTATTTGCAGGTGCTTGTGTAATTTTTAGTTGCATTCTTTTATTTCATCATCTTTGTATGTTGCTTACTATTGCTTTATCTTTGTTTTTCAAGCTTTCATTATTTTAAAAAATAGTTACTTCCATCTTAATGTTGTGTCTACTGTCATTGATGAGGTTTTAAGTGTATTATGAAAAAACTTAACGATATTTGAAATGTGTTTATCCTACAGTTAGATGCTTGAATGTTGTTAGATAACTGGATATAAACTTGTTTGGGGAGAGAATGTTACACTTTGAATGCGGGTTCAGCGGGTTGTGATGATAACTGTGTTTATCTATCTGATGCACTGCTAATGGCTGGTTGCACTCTGCTATATTAGGATAGTTGAAGTTTTACGATTAACACGCAACAATCCTTAACCTTAAGACGTTTTGTATTTCTTTTAAGCATCATTTACTATGTTGTCAAGCTTTCGAAATTTGATTGATTTTTTGTTGTGCTTCTGCAGAATGAGCTTGAATATGGGATAGAAGAGCCTCAAGCGTCCCCAAGAGTGTCGATACAGCATCAACACTCTCATAGTGGAGCACAATCAAAAATGGGTGTTCCTGTTATTGGTAATCCATTTGTAGCAGCAATGGTTGGGCAGGGAGTTCGCTCCTTGCACACAGATCAATAGCCGAAGAACTCGGTGTTTTCAAATGCGCTGTCTAGCCCTGTGCGTCGCAGCCTGCAGAACTACCAACTGGGTCAGGGAGGGAATTAGTCTAGCAATGTCATGTCAGGTCGGGCAAACGAGATGCACAACAGAGATGTTAACTCTGGCTACTCGAACGACACCATGGACATGTAAGCGGAAAGTCCAAGCAATAAATTTTTCCATACTGAAATTTGTAGTCAGTTTTGATTTATCTGTTAATTGTTTGTTCTGGTTATATGGTGGTGTGATAAATTAACAAAACATTAAAATCATGAGAGGTATTAAGTGAACAATATGGCACAAGAAGGATTTTTGTTTTGTGATTGCAATAGTGTATGTAGGTTCAAATCTAACTCAAAAGTTTACGTTTAGTTTAAGGGCATCTCAAACACACTTCAAAGATGCTTCTTTTTTCTAAAGGCTCTTATTTCTCCAACAAATGTCTCAACATTTTATTCCTTCTTAAATTAACAATGTGGATAATTGTTGTTTGGAAGAGCCAAATTGTCTTTTGAATTTTTATATTATTTTTATTCTTCTTGTATTTATTTGATTAGTTCAAAATATTTTTAAAAGTAAATTTATTTTTTAAACAAGTAAATTTTTTTAGGCAAAACGAGTTCAGCATCATTCATTAAACAAATTTGTTGCAATAATAGTCTCAATACAGTCTAGGGATTGAAGACCCAAAACAAAGCGATCAGGGAGTGACCTAACTGCTCTCAATAATAAATGGGCAACCGAGTTCGTGGCTTGTCTAACAAATACAACTCTAACATTGACAAGAGTTGTAATAAGAGAGACAATTTTTTTTTTTGAAATCAATAAGAGAGATACAATTAGTAATCAACAAACCAAAAACAAAGCTATAACTTAGCTGACTATCTATTGCATTCACAGTCCTCGCATAATCAGACTCGATGATCACATTATTCAGGCTCATTTCCTTCACTCAACTCAGCGTCTCCCTAATCGTGATCACCTCAAGAACACCAGGGTCAGTATTGCCCTTATATTTCCTAGCCAAGGCACCAGTAAAGGTCCCAAATCCATTTCTCCTGACCACACTCGTAATCCCCTAACCATCAAAACATGCTGTGTCCACAGTTATTTTCATCCGTCTAACCAAATCTCCACCTCATTGCAGCAAGTCTCAGAGTTTACCTCCACCTTTCTAGCCTTCAACCAAGTAATCAACAGATTCACATCTTTAAACATGTCCACCCTTGCATTATTGAACTTTCTTCTCAAGACCACTTCATTCCTATGACTCCAAATAGCCCAACATGGAACCACCAATTTTGGCCACTCGCTTCGGTTTAGCACATCGAGCATGCTCTTCACCCAACCAGGGACACTATCCACCCCACGAACCTACCCACCAAAACTGTAAGCCTCCAAACTTGGTCAACAAAACTACACTCCGCTAGCAGATGAAATCTCGTCTCTTCCTCAAGGCCGCAGACACACCATCTACTCAAGCGTAACACACTTCCTCATCAATAATTATGAATAAATTTCATAAAATTAATATGAAATATATATAGTAAATGACATTTATCGATGTTTCTTTTTTGGTTTGACAATACCATTTTGTTGAGGTATTTTAACAAATATGAATGTTGTAAAATTCTTTTGTTGTTAAAAAAACCTAAAACATGATTAAAGTATTATGTCCCATTATTAGAATGTAGTATTCTAATTTTAGTTTGGAATTGAGTTGCAATAATGGAATGAAAGCTTTTAAGAATAGTCACTTCTGATTTTGATCATACCAATTCTGATTTGCTATGAATAAAACATTGAATTTTGATTTGGACTGAAGCTGGAACTCTGAAATTTAAGTTAAAACTTGTGATAAATGGATAAGGTTTTGTGTGTTTTCGATTTGTCAAAATTGAAGGAAGTGAAATGGTAAAATACAAGGAATTTATGTATGAAATAAGCTTTATTAGGTGGAGGCTAGAATTCTACTATAATTTATTATTTAGTCCCTAAACTCAAATAAATTTGAAAAATGCCATAATACACATCTAAATGATATCCTAGTTGCTCCTAAAGATACAAGTACAAATTTGAAATATTATTTAATTTCAAATAGTAAGTTAGTATTTATATATATATATTATAAGCATAAATATGACCATAAACCACCGAGCGCGTAAATTAACTGACGTGAGATTGTTCTAGCTTAATCAATGATCTCTAGTTCGAATTCTGGGTACGCAGCTGCGTTAAAACTCAGTTGAGAGAGCTTTGCCGCCTTTGTGGTCCTTTGCCCAACTCGAATGAAGATTAATTTGGAGTGCACAGAATACTTCGTGATGAAAAAAAATAAATATGACCATAGCAAGAAATTCATAAATTCAAAAGAGGTTTAGGTAAATTTACACAAGTTTTTTGTGTGTGGTATTTTGTGGAACTCCTCCCTCTATCCATTTCCTTTGTTACAAACAATCAACTTTCCCTTATTACCTTTCCTCTCATTTCAAAGCGTAAAATCATTTCTCTCTCTCTCTCCATCGTCTCTCTTTAAACTCGCACAATTCTTCTATCAGGAAAACCAAAATCTCACACAAATATCTTATCATCTCTCTCTTTCTCTCTCTCTAAATTCATCAATGACGAAAAAGCGAAAATCTGATGCCACGCGCCTGGATGAGGTGGATCGGAGTATGTACGCGTCATTCTGTAGCGCTGCTAATTCTCTCTCTCAACTCTACACCCAGGCCACCAACCATCAACGTCTTTCTTTCCAGGCTGGTGAACGTCACGCGCTGGTTTGTGCTCTCACTTCTTCCCTCTATGTTTTGAAATTGAAGTTGGGGAGTATTGTTTTATGTGAATTGGGTCTTTAATTGAAGCATCGATTGCGATGTTGTTGTGCTTGAATTAGTGGGTTTGTCGTGGAATTGATTGTGTGATGTTAACTTGGGTTATAGTTATCGTTTTTTTATTTGTTCTTTTTACTAAAGGTGGTTGTTTTCTTGTTAAGTTGTGCGTGGTAATTTCTTCGTACTGTAAACCATATCGTGTAGTGTGATGAATTTGGTACCGTGGTGGTCGCTTGATGCTGAGTTGTTTAAGCAATCTGAAGTACTTTCATTAAGTTATAATGGTTGAGTTCTGATTACATCAAAAAATAAATATGATTGTTTCAATTATAAACAGGATCGGCAGTTTGGAGAGAGTATTAGCTGTTTATTGTATAGATGGGGAATTTATTAGCTAAAATCGTGAGAGTGAAGTAAAGTTGATGGCAGTTATAACGATATTTAGAAGCTTCCATGGTGGTTTTTGTGATTGGAAGGAGAAGCCGATTAGTTAAACGCCAATAATTTGTGCTTTCAAACGTATTCTTCTGCTTCTGCATCTTCCTCTGATTCGTCAGCTCAGTAGAATATCTGCCATGATAATTTTTATTGTTGGTTGTTTTGTATTCACATGATGCTTTATTTCTTCTTCTGTTCTCACTTAGGCGATTATTTTCGAGTGCTCCATTCCGGTGTTGGGACGCCACTTGGAATACTGCAGTTATATTTATATCTTGTAGTTTTCGCAGTTATGCTACATCTTGTAGTTGTTGTTTTTGTGTGATTGGACTTTTGCAATAAGTTAGTAATCGCTGTAAAATTATCTCTCTTTTAATTCATCTATCATATTCATGTTATATTCAGGATAAACTTTATCAGTGGATTTTGAGACAGCAAGGCGAAGGAGCAAGGGTGTCTACTGTTGACATAGTTGCATACTTGCAGGTACCTGTTAAACTGTTTGTTGCACTTTTAAGTTCCTTCCCTATGATATTTGAATTACAATTGCTGCATTTTTGCTTAGCAATGCTTAGGTCTTGTTCCCATTTCATTGCTTGGTGTCACTAATGTGGTTTTGAGTGCGTGAATATGAACAATAGAAAGATAATGGTAGTTGCAATGTGCATATCCTGCTGTTGGATATATGTACTTGAATCATTCGTGTACAGCATGATAAAAGAAATTTGTGCATTTTAGTTATTACTATTCTCATATATTAGCTCGTTCAACCATAGGAATGTGATTTCGAAGCCTTTAAAAGAAAAAACTCTTGAACAAAGATGCTATGATGTGTCACATATTGATGTGGGGAGAAAATATTGAACTTCAATTCTGTGGGTTTAATGGGTGGTAAGCGTAAGTCAATCATATCTATTATCAGTCTCATTCCATTTGATTGATTTTGTGTTGCTATATATGTATGTTACAATCCTTTGCTAAATATGTTTTATATTACTTTATTGGCACATTTATTAGTTTGTCCATTTACTGGAATTGTATTCGACTCTTTTTTCTATGTTTCTATAGAATGAGCTTGAACATACGGGGGAGGAGCCCCCAGCGTCCCCTAGGTTACCTTTACAGAATCAGCAGTCTCAAAGTGGAGCACTATCAAACAACATGGGTGTTCCCGTTGCCTGCAATCCATTTGCAGCAGCAATGGTAGGCCAGGGAGTTCGGTCCTCTCACTTGGATCAACAGGCAAAGAACTCGGTGTTTTCAAACGCGCTCTCTAGCCCTGTTCGCCGTGGCCTTCAGAACTATCAATTGGGTCCTGGTGGATATCACTCGAACAATATGATGTCGTCTGGAAATGTGTCTCGGACAAACGAGATGAATCATGTAAATCACCAAAACAGAGATGTGAACTCACCCTGCTCGAATGACACAATGGACATGCATGCAGAAAGTCCAAGCAATGAATATCCATACGGGAATTTGTAGTTAGTGTGAAATGGTGAATGTTTGTTGTGGCTATAAGTTGGTGTGGTGTAGTAGAATGCAAGAATTTGACGATAAATATAGTGCAAGTGATATAAGTATTTCTTTTGTATTTGTTGTGGAATGGTTCCTTTATTACATCGTTTTTTGGTGGTCGAATCGATCAATTATTTGAAAATGGGGAAGGCTGTTGGTTTTTTCTTTGAGAAAAAAAATGAATTTCGCTTTTTTTTTAGTGTGGTAATAGGATCGATCGAGTTTCTTGAACCCAATGGGTATACCGACTCGAAATTTGGGGCCAAGACTTCCATTTGTGAAAGCTCATGATAACCTTACAAAAGGTCTTTATTGTGATTCCTGTTTTATTTTCTCAAAAAATGGTAAGACTATTCATCAGAATAAGTGAAAACATTGAACTAAAATTTGTGGATTGAAATTGGAATCGAACCATTGTAATCAGTTAGTTCATAGTCCGGTTCTTAGGAATAACAAATATTGAAATGCTGGTTCCAAATTGGTAGTTAATGATTTTGAAATGACATTTCAGTTTATTTTTAGTCTAAATACTGGAATTAAACCGGCGAACCAAAATTGGCCAAAGTAATTCGATCACTCGGTTCAAAACTCGTAACCGAAATTGAACCATCCGATTCCAATTACAGCTTTCTCCGAACCGTGAACCGCTAGTTTTAAACCACTATTCATTAATAGTTGCAGAATTTGCAAAATGAATGGCCAGAAAACATATGAAATCACTGGCAAAGCCAGAAATTTAGTTAAGAGCGAGTGATTTGTGCAATAAAACAATTTTCGGCTCATATACAGAATAAAATAGTAAAATAAAAATAAATTTCATGTAATAATATATTAATACATCATATCGTACAAAATTATACACCACATTTGCTTCTACAACTAAGCTCGACAGGTAGACCTAAATTAAGAGAAACATACATGAATTCATTCTGCAATTAAAAATTAAATTACAAACATCAATCTTCAATTGGAAGAGGAATTTATTTTATGGAAATTTTATGACACTACAAATTTAATTTTAGCAATGAGCCTATAACATATTTCTAAGTTCACTCTATCACTATCAAATTAAAAATTTAATTTCAATCACTAATATTGAATAATAATAAAAGTTGTAGTCTATTGCTCTTTAAACTCTAAATTCACTCAAAACAATGAAATATCCAATAATAAAAAGGATTAATTACACGATGCAATTTTTTCTTCTTAATTTGAGGAAATGAGGTGTTTTGAAATTTTCTCCAGAGTAGTACTTTTTACTTTTTTAATTGCAGTATACACAAAATGTATTTTTTGTAAATATAAATTTAATATAAACTTATATAAACTTTATGTAAACTTTATATATGGATTTAAACATTTTCATGTATAAATTTATATCTATTTTTATGAATTTAAACTTGATATGAACTTCTAACTTGATATATACTAAATTGTTATATTTTTATAAATTTTTTAAAGATTAATTTTTATATAAATTTTTTATTGTTTTAAATTAAATATCAACTTTATGTAAATTATATATCAACTTTATCTTCTAAAACTGAGGTATATTTATAATTTAATAATTAAAAGTACAAAAAATCTAAAATAGTAACTAGTTTACAAGTAAATAGTAAAAATAAAATCAACCCTAATAAAAATTATACTATAATATTTTTAAATACATACCAAATCAAAAACTAAATATTATTCCCATGCCATTGCACAAATATTCATTTAGTTATACCAGTGAATTGCAATTTGTACATATTTTATTGCAAATTACATAATTAAGGGCTTTATAGTAAGTGCAATTTCACCAAAAAAAAAAATACTCACCGTGATTTTTTTTTCCGAGGAATTACGCTTGTAAATGAGCTGAAATGTTGGTGTTCGACTCGTTTAGAGTTTGTTAATAAAGAAGTCGAACTTAAATAAAATTTCAGGCTCGTTTAAATAAATGAGTCGAACCTAAATACTCAGCTACTTGGCTTGTAAATTCATGAATATATTTATTTAAGTGGCTCGTGAGCAAGCTCGTAAACTGTACAAAGAAGTATATTTTTATTAAATTTGAGTGTACAAAGTATATACAATATAAATTTTATAACTACAAAGGTGTGTATAATATGAGGTTATGGACATGTGTTAATTTTTTTAAGTGAATACAAATAACGACATCTACAAATTTTTATTTGAAAAATAAATTTCAATGTTTAATATGTTAATTTGTTTTAGGTGAATTAACCTGAAAATTGAATTTTGTATTATTATTAATTAGAGTTTTTAAACTATAATATCTTATTGTTTTTTTTTTGTCAAGCCCCGGTATCCTCGACCCACTGGGCCGAGACTAATCCGGTTCGGGAAGGAGTTGGGGGTTAAGATTCATTTCCCTTCCAATCGACGTTGCGGGGGATCGAACCGTGGTCCGCCCTACCAAGTTCAGCCCCCATTACCACTGAACCAAGAGGTCGTTG
>CANYCX012541111.1:0-11708 GCA_948193385.1 Breynia disticha f. nivosa | reverse complement strand
GATCAAGTTCACTTATGCGAGAAGGAAGAAACGAAAGAATTGGGGCTTTGCAAGGGCTGGAATGATTGAAGTTGTGGGCTGCAAGGATTAGACTAAGTTTTAATTGGAGTCTTGTTAGGAATCTGCTATTTGTAAGACCTTTTGATTCACATGTTGTTGAGTCCTTTTTGGTCTTTATGCACTGACATTTAGCTGTGATAAGTAGTGGAAAATGGAGGAGGGTATGGGACAGAGAATATTCATTGTAATAGCAGATTTTGCTTAGTGGAGAGAAACAGCACTCTCGAATTGCTGCAAGCGTGTTCTTTGTTTACTTATTTTCTATATTACAGCTCTCTTTGCCCATCCTTCTTGTCTTCTCTTCACATTATCTCTATCTCATTGCTTGATAACACATCAGAATCCTCTCTCTGTCAAAATTTGCGAGCTTCACCACAATATGATAGTCCTCAAGCAGAATTGGCCCTTCCAATACATTATACAAATGGGGACATAATAAAGAATTATATTATGTAATTCCAGGAACAACTTTGAACAAAGAAAGAATTGGAAGTACATCTTGATCCAACAGTGAGTGAGTTATTATTGTTCCAAACTGGAGCTACTGAATTTGTAGTGCAGAATGGTGCATTGAAGGCACTTGAGGGATGATACTGCAGAAACCATTGCAAACATAAGAGAACTTGACTGGAAAAATAATGACTAGTCTGAAAATGAAAAGTTATTACCTTGCAAGGATCCATGATACAGGAGAGTGTGTTGTAGATAAACAAGATAGAAGATTTGAGGAGCAGAGTTGATCTTTGTGCAGTATATACCCTCCTCAAACTCCTGTTTAAGTCGCAAAGAAAAATTTTGTACTCATTCAAAGCCAACATATACTGCATTAATTCCAGCTATTACCAGATTTTCTTTAAACTAGAATCGAGATTAAGTAAGTTTCGACATTAGGTTAGACATTCAAAATGCATTCCTGATCCAGTAAATCTTTGTCTATTGTTTGGAAGTGTTCAAAACTATGAAGGTTTTATGGTCCCCTGGCTTAATTTGGCCACAGCCACATATAAACTGGTCTGTTGCCATATCATATGTATTCGAAAAAACGAAGAGGAGTGTGTGAATTACTGAATCATTAGTCCCTAGATGTTGAATGAAAGTGATATATCATGAGTTATTATACAACTTTGATTTTGCACGTTCAAGTATATATTTCGAAGCAAGAATATATTACACTTTTACAGTCAGTAGTTATTAAAGTTAAAATGGCAAAAATCAGCAATATATCAGAAGAAAAAAATCATCTATAGCTGTTAGAACGTCACCTCAAACAACATCAACATAAACTAAAACAAACTCATCGACCATTTACCTATATATGTTCTTACATAAATCATGTTATGTCCGCAGTCAAGCAGCAGGGGCATCCTCACCGTCATCCTTTTTGCGATCATCTTCATCACTGTCGGTATTTCTCCGCGGAGGAAGATTTAAATCAAATTCTGCAGTCTGGTGATCATCTTCTGGTGCAACATTAAGGTCTATACCAACAGTTGTGGCGCTGGTATTGTATGCAGCGGTACTGGACTCTTCTTGTCTCATTTTACGCAGGGTTTCGTATCCAATTCTGCTTAATTCTAAAGCCATGTATTCCTGTAATTGCTCATCAGTCATCTCCTTGACTGGATCAAATTTTAGCGGCAAAACAGCGCCGTCCCAATCTCGATCTGGATGTACCTTGAGATGACCAAAGTATCCTTTCCAAGAACCAAATCTACTAACACACAAGGGACATGTTGGTTCACCTTTTGGTGCGTCAAGTTCTCCAATCTTTCTCTTCTGTTTCCCAGTTTTGGTACTACTGCTTGATCCACCCTTCACTGCACTGCTTTTGCTTTTCTTACTTTCTTCGCTTACAGGCCTAACTTGCATTGTCCTTCTTCTAGTGGGAGGAGTAACAACAGTGGTTGTGGTAGTAGTAGTTGTTGTTGCGACACCCTCATCAGTGTTTGTACGCATCTCTTCTTCATCTTCTTCTTTGTTTGAAGTACTTTTCTTCTCAGGATTACTCATGCTGCAAAAATTTCCTTGCCCACAAATTCACAAAGAGACTTAGTGTGGATAAAATGGCGGTTTCAATGTGATCATAGAAAGAAAGTTATGAAGATGGGATTTTAAAAGGAAGACATGGTAGATAGTAGTGAGTGAGAGGGTGTAACTATTCGCTCGTACCGTTTCAAATAAGCGGGAAACCTCTTCATTCGCTTGCATGTAATATTTTGAGATTTATGGAAGCCCCCAACTGAAGTTCAATAACTACCTTTCATGATTCAGTTTCATGTTTTTGATTTTTTAGTTTCCTGTCAACTCAAGTATGGCCTTAGATAACCTGAAAAAGAGTACTCAAACGCCAACTCGATGAGGAAAGCATGGACAATGTAAGTTCTTTGAAGTAAACAAAGCTTTTCATACATTGTACGCACAGAAAAATTCTGGCCTGACAGATCTTAGTACAAAGAAAGTGTGGTGACATATATTGAGATAATCCAAAATGGATGTTCACGATGAACAAGAATGTTCACTCGTCTTACTACGTAGAACTTACTCATACCCAGAAAGAAGGTTAGGATATACACGGGTCTAACTGACCACTTCAGCATTTCAAAATAGACCCTAAACGAGCAACCTACTAACCAGGATTGCCAATAGTCGCTCCACTGCTGCGTGCACGTTTCCAGCGCTGGCAGCTAGTGCTCCTATATTTTCTTGAAGAACCCATTTCTTGCAGTTGTGTCAACTGAGTTGCACATCGTTCTTCCGGCGGTACTGACAGAATTATAGAATGAAATGAGCGCAATGCAAAGAAAATTGTAAAAATGAAAATAAACTGAAAGTAGTAGCAACCACTGGGTCTATTTGGAATAGACAAGCTGCCGGTACCAAGTCCCCCAAACAAGTTCATCAATGTGTCCATGTTCGTGTTGGTCGCTCCTGCAAACATGGAACAGCGCCACATTACTACTGTTATTTTGCAGAACATAACAATGGAAAACTTTTGCAAGCGACATCATAAAATTTTTGTCCATACACATCTGAATTACTGTAATAAGAGGGCATTGCAAATTTTAAATTTATCTCCATAAGAAGCATAAACCAGTTTGGTTGTATAGTGATCCTTAACATCTTGATAAATCATTTCATAATGCAACTAGAAAGTACTATCTTACCATCAGCAGATGTCCATGGGTTAGGAAGTGGATTGGTATTTGGTGCAGGAGATTCAGCAGCAGTTTCAGAACTGGTTGTTGATGGATTAGTTGATTAACAATCATCACATGCAAAAAAAAAATCCCACGAAAGAGAACCCTATAATCATGTCTCATCCACAGCCCAAGTCAAACAATGCCTCTAAAGTTAATTAACAATTCAGATCATACAAATTCAAAATATAACGACCAACTATTACACTAAATCTAAATTTAAATTATAAACTAATACAAGCTAATCAAGCACAAAGAGCAAAAAAATCGAAGCTTTATGAGCTAAAAGCGCATATTCGGTTCACTATTCACAACATTTCTGATATCACGCTATATGTTGTAGCATATATGCAATTCAAAACAGACGAGCGCTCTCTCAATTTTTTCACAACACACTGTCAATCTACATATACCAAAAACACCATCCCTAAAAGCAAAAGAACAAAACGATTCAAACTTAACTGTACCATAACTCCGAGTCTGATCATCCTTTAAGATTCAGCCTTTATAAATCAAGCGTTGTTGGTCGGGCTGAATATCACATTTCACCGCAACCAAAGTCTTAAAAGACTCAACTTTTGAATCCAAATTTATTTGCACCGAAAATTTGGAACCATTGGAACATCTTATGTTCACATTCACTTCTTCATTTACTCTTCCTCCCATTTTCTCTCTCCTCCACAAAGGGAGGGCCCACAACACCAACTTATAGTTTAAAGAAAACTAAGATTATTTGTACATAATAATATGACACTCATTAATATTTAAATAATAAGTAAAAATTATATGACCTTTAATATAATGATTTGTACATTTTTTTTTAAAAATCATGATTTGTACATGTTAATCAAGTGAATTGTAAGTAAGAATTTATGCCATAATAATAATAAATTAATAATATTGATTTAATTTTTATAATATTTATAATACAAATAATAATACTTAATAAAAAATAACCACATAATTAATGCATACGAATGGACAAAAATTTTGTTGGATCAAATTTAATGAAGATTTAAAACTATTTATAAAATTATGTTGTTTTTTTAAAAAAATTAGTCCTTTAAATCACACTATAATTAAGGGAGCCCAAGTACTCTGTTCTAAACTTTCAGCACAATACTCTCTCCAATCCAGTTCTTGTTAAGTTCCATCCTCCGACCAAAAAAAAAAACTAGAGTGATGGCGCCACAGTTTGCGTAAAAATCCATGGCGCTAATTCTTCGCAAAAAACACCACTCTTTATCTCGTCTCAAACCCATTTTCAACTCTCAGGTATGTCTTCTTCCCTCATTGCTCATGTCCTTTCATTTCCAATTTTCTCTTTCAGGCAATTCTACAAACACTTCTCACAATTGCTCTTCTAATGTTTTATTTCACGATTCTGCCAGCAGAAATGTATTCAAACCCTTTTAACAAAACGTTTAGATTCTGATGTGGAATCTATTGATCCTTTGGCTCCACAAAGTAAGTTTTTAAAACTTTTCACTCTGGAATGCTTCTGTTCGTTGCTAACGTTCTTGTTTCTTTTTGCAGGTTATGTTTTGGACATGTCGAAATGGCGCAAGTTGGATGCCACACGTCTTGGTGTTAAATGGTGGATTCCGCCTTTTCCTTATTACGTATTAAAAAAACTGCAAAACAATGGTATTAATTATTTTTTGGCAATTTCTTATGGTAGTTGTTTTATTTTTTCTAGTTAATATTTCGAGTCATGAATTTTACATTGTTTGATATGCTCTCGCTTACTGTTTCCTCTCATGAGGTTTTCTGGGTTGGCGAAAATTTGGTTTGTTGTACTTGAGGCATTTCTGTTGATGCGTTTTGTAGGCCATGAAGCTTACTTGGTGGGTGGCTGCGTTAGAGATTTACTCTTAAATAGAGTTCCTAAAGATTTTGATATTATCACCTCTGCTAGACTTAAACAGGTCTTTACAATTTTTTTTTTGTAAAGATATGATTTTTGCACATTATCTTTTATGGTTTTTCTTCTCTCAGTTTTATTATCGTCCTCTTCATTTACTGCAGATCAAACGACAATTTCATCAGGCTTTCATTGTTGGACAACGGTTTCCTATCTGTATAGTACGATCGGGCAGTTTGCAAGTAGAGGTTTGTCAGTTTCTTTAGCTAACTGCAATAGGTTCTACTGCATGTGTTTTTTGAGTCTTTATGTATCCCCAGTAACATTAATAATTGTTGAGCTTGTCTTTTTTATTTGGTATATGGTAAATAGTGGCTTTTTCATATTGACCAAGCCGGATCCCAAAGCACCTGCAAGTGCAGGATTTGTGCTTGAAAATGCAATGAAAGCTGTCAACCTGACTGATTCCATCATTACCATGAAAAAAGAAGATATTCTTTATATCATTGCTTTTTGGGTGATAGGTTTCCAGTTTCGATACAATATCACAGCATGCTGAAGAGAAAGACCAGAATCTTTTATCTTGTATGCCAGATGACTGTGATGAAAAGGACTTCATGCGCTGGAGAAATAGTATGCATCGCGATTTTACTATTAATAGGTATATTATTTTCCTTTCTCGTGTTCCTTTTTTAATGACAATAATTTTCACAGTTTATTTAAATATTTTTACCAGTACAAATAGACCATTATATGTCTCATCATGAAAACTGATATCTAATATCTATGTTTAGTTTGAAGCATCAGTTTAGAAAATTTCTCTTAAATTCTTTCAGTTTGTTTTTTGATCCTTTCAAGAAATGCGTCTATGATTATGCCAATGGGACGACAGATTTAAAGTCCTTAAAGGTAATTTTTTCGTTATTGTTTATTTTTATCCGGTGGTTAAGTTAATCAATCATTTGATATGAAAATTTGTTTTTGTAACGATGTGTTCATCTCAGCTACGAACTCTTGTTCCGGCTCATTTGTCATTTCAAGAAGATCGTGGTATGCACCCATCTAATGCATGATCTTTTAGCATATTATATTGAGTTCTTTTTGTGGTTATGCCTAGTTGGAATCTGATACATTTGACCTGCATAATGCAGCAAGAATCTTGCGCGGCATAAGAATTGCTGGTCGTTTGGGATTGTCGATTTCAAAGGATACGGCAACTGCTATGCGCGAACTTTCATCGTCGTTGAGGGAATTAGACAGGGTGATGCAAGCAACCAATAACATTTCGTGCTGCCTGAACATTTATTGAAATAGGATTCTTGTCTCTTTTTTTCTGTCACAATTTATTTTCTGCCATCTGGATTCTTTGCATACGGTCTTTAGCCTTTCTTCTTTGTGGATTTAACTTCTCTGTTATATGCTTATTGTAGTGATATTTTTATTTGTTATAGGGAAGGATTATGTTGGAATTGAACTACATGCTGTCTTATGGAGCTGCTAGGTCTACAATCTCTTTGCTTCATAAATTCCACTTGTTTGAATTATTTTTTCCATTTCAGGTCAGCACTTCCTATCCATTTTCTTTGTCTTAATTGCTGTTATGGCTCTCGCCGGCTTCCATCTAACATACAAGTTCTTACTGCAGGCAGCATACATTAACCAACAATCTCATGAAAGATCCACTTCAATTATGTTGATGGTAAGTCTACCGATATTTTGTAAGGACATGAACTTTTTGTAATTATGTAGCTTTGTTGTGGTAAATACATGCATTATCAGGAGAGCTTTGAACTTAATATCTTGTGAAGAAGAAAGCAACCTTACCTTTGCGAAAAAGATGATATATTTTGGTATTATTACATGATTTTCGTTTAAATCTAAATCACAATTTTGTTGGAAATTGCAAGTACTTGAATAATCTTTTTTCACCATGGTCATTTGGTCATGATGAAAAATAATAGTGGCATAGGGGTCTTGCGGAGAGGCCATGTCTGGTCAGGAATAAGAAACTTTAGGAATGCTTTACTCTAATTTATGATTCTTCCTCTATACTAAATGGTGTGGTTACCTGTCATACTTGCATTCAAGTTTGCTTAAAGAGATGTGTTGAGCATAGCTCTTTATTGTGGATGATAAGTGTTTATTTTTGTTGTACAGAAATTATTCTTCTTTATGGATAAATCAGTTACCTGTGATCGACCTTGTCACTGCATTCTCTGGTAAGCCAGTTGTTTAAGTAGTATTTATTTATTTTTTCATCAATGAAGACATTTGAGTTTGTTGTCAAAGCTTCTTAAAGATGGTTTGACTCCACAAAAGTTTAATTTTGATGTGAAATTCATTGAGTATTACTAGTTTTAGCTGTGGAAACACCTTGAGCTCTAGCTGCTTAGAGGCCAATGGTTCAATTTAGGGTTTAGGGTTTAGAGGTCAATGGTTCAATATCTATAGGGGGACAATGTATACAAGCTTCAATACTTATAGCTTTTATCATGTTGATCAGTTCATTAGGTGGTTGTCATATATGTATTTGCAAAAAATATTTGAAGTAGAAAATTTTTCTGGCCTTTAGTTTTATTAATCATGGACTGTCGTGGGTGATGTGCTGCAGGATTGGGCTTTTGGCTTTTCACCATGCGTTACTGATCAATCCACAAGATTGTCTAACAATCAAGACTTTTGCTTCTGCACTTTGCCATGGAAATTGGATCGAAGGTGTTAAATTTGCATCACAGAATCAAGTGAAAGTAGATTTTGTGCCTGAGATCTCTGGATTCTCCAACTTTGAATTAAATCAGGATCTAGAGAAAAAAGTTTCTCAATTAGCATCTTTTGTTCAAAATTCTGTCAATTCTTTTGTTGATGAAGGCAGTCTCTTGAAGTCCATGTCCAAATACCCGTCATCGCCATGCTGTGGTTTGGTATGTGCATGTTTTTTCTTATGTATTACTGTATTAGCATGTGACTGTCTATATGTATATGTATGCTATCATTGGTGTCTATTTACATCCACTGGTCAGAAGGAATGAAGGAATAAGTTATATGTTCTATTATTACTTTTCAATCAATTTTCACTTCACTGCGGTGTTTATTTAACCTTCATTTCTTGTGTAGTTTAATCTTCTGCATTGTGTTTCAGGTATTTGTTTCTCAAGGAACAGGGAGTCATGTTGCTCAACTTTTTGATGTTCTTGTGAATGATATTAAATCTTACAAGGACGAAAGAGAGAAATCTGAAATCGACTATGGCTTACTTCGTAGAGGAGATTTATGTGAGACTCGATTTGTACTTGGCAAAGTTATTTTGGCAACTTTAGGTGTTGAGCTAGTTCCAAAGAATGTTGTTAAGCTTGAAGATGTTGAGAAGACATGTGATTCCATGGTAAAGCGCCATCTGCTGACCAAGAATGACGTATATAATATGCTGTTCTCAGAACAGAATAAAGAGATGGCTAAGAAGCAGGAATTGGTAAAAGTTAATCACTTGTCTCAACAGCATATGAAGATAAAGAACCTGAAAATGGACTCGAGTCATTTACCAGCTGAAAACTTGCTGGATCAGATCCTGGAGAAGATTCAGGAGAGGAAAACAAGTGATGGACTGCAGCACACAATCGAAGACAATACCGTGAAGATATCGACCAATGGAAAAGGCAGGCAGTCCTCACTGTCTAGTCTTTTCAGATAATAATGTCTGCATGTCTCACAGTGCATGCAAAATGCATGACCACTCTGAACAATATGTTCCAAATCCCCTTCTAACATTAGATGAAGTCTTTCCTGGCGCAGTGTGGATGTTACTTCCGCAACTGTGTTTTTGCAGCTGCAAGTGTATAATCAAACTACAGAGGCGGATGATAGGTTCTGGTAATTTTCCTTGCGGCACAGAATCCTTGTGTAGAAAATCTTAGAGAAAGTTTGCGGAAAAGAGGAGCAGCCCTGTAAGTTGTAAGCATGTGCAGGTGGCCTTAAATTATGATGTAAAAGCGTAGAGAACAGGTTAGATTCTAAGTTGCAATTTTTAGGGAGGTGGTGTAGAATAATCCTGTCGAAACTTTGCAGGATGAGAGTGCAACTATACAACAAAGTGTGTGTGTAATTTCCGGCTTTGCATTGAATATTTTTTGGTCAATATATTGGGAAAATTATATAGATAGAAATATTTGAGGGTGCATATTGTGAAAAGATAAAAAAGTAATATTTCTCCATTTCTTGAATTGTGCAGCCTAAATAGTGCAACTTCAGACCAACCAGTAGCTATGTTTGTAGAGGCAGATGAAATGGTACTTCATATTGCGACTTCCAAACCTTTTTAATCTCATCTGATGATACAACTTGTTTTCCTCTTTTATATGCATATGAATATGATGCCACAAAATAAGTGCAGTAAAACTCAACAAGGATGCGCCTATGGCAAATATTATACGAAAACAAAGGGCGAGTTATATAACTGTGGACTCACAATTATGCAATTATTACATCATTATAACTTTGAAATATTTTTTTATTTTACCTTTGTATATGGCGAGAGGAGGAGGTTGAATTGAGTACAAACTCAGCGAAAACGCCGCCGTTTCCTTTTCCTCACCTACTCCATTCAAGAAAACAGCAAATAACCCACCCACCCCTATATATACCTATTTAAATGTATAGCCTCTGTGATCCTGCATCAAAATGGCATCAAAACTCACCACCTCACCAAACTCCCTCCTCCTCCAAAACCCTAATCGCCACACTCTCCTCAAACCAACCTCCAAGATCTCTCCTTTCTCCCAAAACCCCAAGCCCATTTCCATAAAATGCACCGCCACATCACCCACCAAACCCTCCACCCCGTCCCACCTGGACGAATCCCGCCTCTTCAACTTCGCTGCGGGTCCCGCAACGCTCCCTCCTCAAGTCCTCCTCAGGGCCCAATCTGAACTCTACAACTGGCACGGATCTGGCATGTCTGTCATGGAAATGAGCCACCGTGGCAAAGAATTCCTCTCTATTATCCAAAAGGCCGACTCTGACCTCCGAACTCTTCTTCAAATCCCCCAAGACTACTCCGTTTTGTTCTTTCAAGGTGGCGCAACCACGCAATTTGCCTCTGTTCCTTTAAACCTCTGCCAAAGAAACGATCTTGTTGATTATGTGGTCACTGGGTCGTGGAGTGACAAGGCTTTTAAAGAAGCGCAAAAGTTTTGTAACCCAAAAGTTATTTGGTCTGGGAAAGCTGAAAAGTATGTAAGGATTCCGTCTTTTGATGCTTTTGAGCAAAACCCAGATGCTAAATATTTGCATATTTGTGCAAATGAGACTATTCACGGGGTTGAATTTAAGGAGTATCCAGTTGCCAAAAATGGTATTTTAGTTGCTGATATGTCTTCGAATTTTTGCTCGAAGCCTGTTGATGTGACTAAATTTGGTGTCATTTATGCTGGCGCTCAGAAGAATGTGGGCCCTTCTGGTGTTACTATTGTGATCGTGAGGAAAGATTTGATTGGTAATGCTCAGGAGATTACTCCTGTTATGTTGGATTATAAGATCCAGGACGAGAATCATTCACTTTATAATACTCCCCCGTGTTTTGGGATTTATATGTGTGGGTTGGTTTTTGAGGACTTGTTGGCACAGGGTGGGTTAGTTGAGGTGGAAAAGAAGAACAAGAAGAAAGCAGAGTTGCTTTACAAGGCAATTGACGAGAGTAAAGGGTTCTACAGGTGTCCTGTGGAGAAATCAGTGAGGTCATTGATGAATGTGCCATTTACACTTGAGAAGTCTGAATTGGAGGGGGAGTTTATAAAGGAGGCTGCTAAAGAGAAGATGGTTCAGCTTAAAGGACATAGGTCAGTTGGGGGAATGAGGGCTAGTATTTACAATGCTATGCCATTGGCTGGTGTTGAGAAGTTGGTGGCTTTCATGAAGGATTTCCAGGCTAGGAATGCTTGAATTGAATGATGTGCTTGGATTTTGATTGTTGAGGCATGATGTGGTGTTTGATTTTGTAGTGGTATTATCAGAGAGAGGTGTAATAATATATTGTTTTTGCGTTTGGTCTGAATTGTTGTCATTATTATTGTCATTTTGAAGTGCAAGTAATCAGAGGTTTTTTTGGAGACTTCCAGTGGAATAAGAAGTTGATGTGTATGTAACGTTCCGAAAATTTTTCGCTTTAAAAATAAAGAAAATGTTAGATATAATTTCATGTGATATATAGTATGTTGAATGTTAATTGATGTTTAATTCAGTGTTATTTAAGTTAGAAAGCATGTATATATAAATATATGCATGTTAGGAAAACGAAAGGAATCGGAAACAGCCAAAACGAACCGAAAAGTGCTGCTGAACAGTGGAGCACGACCTGGGGCACGGTCGTGCCCGTGGTCGTGCTCATCTAAAAAACTTGGGCAGGGGCACGGGCCGTGCCCAGGGCGTGCCCGACGACTGTTTTAAAAATAGAACACGCGTTTTCCTTCGGTTTTCACTAAAAAACGCACCAAAATGCTCCTAAACTCTCTCCCAATCATTTCTGATCGTTCCAGACATTAAACCCACTTTCGAACAACATATTTACATCAATCTAAACACGTTTTCAACCTCCA
>CANYCX012541080.1:0-32342 GCA_948193385.1 Breynia disticha f. nivosa | reverse complement strand
AAGTATTGATTCTAACTTTAGAATCATCAAAACATTATTTGGAAACCATAAGTCAACCATATGTTAACATTTCCAACAATTTCCTTTTAAATCCATCCTTCCTCAATTTCCATCTTTAAATCATTCATAATGATTAATTCAACTCCTTGCATTTATGTACATCAATTCCAACAACATTTCTAATCAATAAAGACACAATTTAGCTTAATGTCAACCATTTTTCAACCTTAGGTTATACCCTTTTCTACCAATTTTACCATACATAAATTCATCTTAAAATGTACCTACATCAATTTCAACTTCTCAACATCATAATCTAAAATTTCCAGCAATCAATATCTCCATTTAATTCATCAAAACTCAACCCTAAACCCTAGCTAAAATCAACCATCAACCTTATGTAAACTTGTCTTCAACTTACCTTTCACCAGTTAGGATGTAAGATTTCCAAAGAAAACCAACCAACTCTGCTTCTCTACTCCGTTGCTGCTCTTTTTCTGCTGGAAATGATAATATGTGAATGAGAAATGAAATGGCTTCCTGATGCTTCTAACTTATATTTTTTTTTCCAGAAACAGGTAAGAACGCGGGGGAGGTTAAGTACGTGTTGTCGGTCATGTACTACATGTTCTCAGCTCTACACCATGTTTCATAGTACGCAGGGTCGTGTCTAAACTGCGTTCTTTTGTGCCACTGCGCGTAATTTCTAAAATTAGATTTTTTCTAATTTTTCTTTATTTATTTTGTGTCAACCTCACGTCAACTTTTCATATACCTTTATATACTAATATTTTCAAATATATTTGACTTTATTTTAATATGAAAATTTTTTGGGATGTTACAAAAAACACAAAAACCCCAAATCTAAGAGGCTCAGATTGCACAAGTTTGGCTGGAAAATCAGTGGGCTATGGGTTAAACCCTCTTATGTTGTGTATGTTTTGAGAAGAATATGAGTTGTATATTATTATGAGTTTGTGGGTTTTTGGTTATGAATCAATCAATGATGGTAGGGAATGTGTTAGGTTAGTTGAATGAGAGTTAATGGAAGTAATATGAATTATTTTAAGCGTAAAATCAAAAGTGAGAATGAATGTTCAAAGAATTAAGGTAAAGGTGAAAGAAGAAATTTGAGGGTTTTGCTCCATTAAATGTTTAATTGTTAATTGATATTACGAATTAGTTATTGATATGAAATAATGATTAAATGTTATAGAAGACAATTTTCAAAAACTGGACCGGAGTTGAGCCAAGTGCCAACTTCACGGATTTTGAGGTAAGTGCATCGAACCACTCTTCCCTTGGTATGTCTTGCATCTGTATGGTTAAACATATTTGTTTGCTTATGCATTTGTTGAAATGGTAGTGGATTTGAGTCAATAAAGGACTTTTGTGGCTTCACATTGCATGATTCTAACTGAAATTTGTATGAGTGGTGCTTGTTATGCTATGGGTGACTTGATAATAAGCAAGATGTTGGCCGTAATGAAATATATGATGTTTGGATGCTTGGCACTACCTTGTATTATTTTTCTTGAATTGTATAAATCATGGTATGAATTGAGTAAGGATGAGATGTTTGTATGTGATGGTACCAACCATACAAAATGTGTTGAAATAAATTGAGTGTGTGCAATAGGGTTAATGGTATAAATTTGATGTGATTTTGGGTACAATAATGTTGTGTGGATGCATGGTTGATAATGTTGAGCAATTTCCTTGCAATGATTATGAGTTATGGAAAATGATATGCTAATAAATGTCATTTATGGCATTGCATAGGCATTGTTGTATGTTCGTGAGTGATGTGTGAGAAGGAAGAGTGAGAGCTATATCCTTATGAAAAGGAAAAATAGGATTCGCCCAATGCAATGTAATGAAATGAAATGAACGAGAGCTCTGTTTAAATGATAGAAAAGATGGATTGGCCCAGTTAGAAACAAAAGAGCGTGACTCTTCTTGTTTGAAAATGAAAGGGGGATTAGCCCAATGGAAATGAAACATAGGGCAAGAGCTCTTTGCCCATAAATGATACAGGGTTGGGCCCAAGCAAAAATGAGCGAGAGCTCAAAAATTTAAAAAAAAGGGGGATTAACCCAAATAAAAAGTGGAGATAGTGATGGCTCTTTAAGAGAAATGATGAGAGTCCCCGGGGAATGCATTGTATGACATGTGATGCATTAGCATTCATTTACATCGCAATTCCTTAATATACCTAAAACACTAAAAATAACAACTACTTATGCATTAACTACCTTGGTAAGTGTTGTAGGTGCAATTATTGTGTATTTAGTTACTCATGATGCATTGTTTTTATGATGTTGTGCAAACTAACAATAGTTAGCTAATGGATGGGACTCTTTGGGCGCTTGAAGGCACGATAATATCATGAAGGTCGGCGGCTTTAGGTTTATGATTTTGAAAGATGTTTTCTAAAAACTCCACAAGTTTTGTATCATTAAGGGTTTGCATGTTTTAAAGTGTAAACCAATTTTCTCTGCTTCTACATTTCTGTTGTGACTGTGTATGATCAAACTTATGTCATAGTTTTAAAGGATTTGCAACTGTTTCTTTCTTCCATCTGTCCTTTGCTTACTTGCTTGTTTAAAAATATATATATATAGTTTCCAATTTCCTTATTTTATTTTAAACTGAGTTTTGCATTTTAAGCGTCACATTTAGTGGTATCAGAGCAGGGATTAGATTCCCTGCAAACTATGCTGAAAGCAGCTTTTCATTGCATCATGTTTTGGGGAAAAACTAAGAGTTTGAGATGGTTATTTAATTAGGATGGAGCCAATCAACGATGTATCACATGAAGTCACAGAGTCCCAAAAGTCTGTGCAGAGGTAGGGATCCGTCCTAGGGCACGGTGAGCAACCAGCATATGCTACTATTCCACATTTCACCATGCCTATGCCCATTTCTACATCATAAGAGGAAAAGGGGGTCAACTGGGAAACAATATAAATATAAACTTTGGAAAGGTTCACAAATAGTGTGCAAAGTGCTTTGAGGGTACCACAGATCTGGCTGAGGCGAAGCATTGGCTCTGGCATACAGAGTGGATCCTCAATAGAATGAGTTGTACTCCAGAGTAAAAGTTGAGGTACACTAACTCACTTCTAGAGAAAGATGCGTGGGACTGATGGGAAATGGTCCCCAAAAGCTAGAATGACCCTCCTACCCTTACTTGGGAGTATTTCTAGAGGGAGTTTGGGGACAAGTACACCTCTCCCTTGTACCAAAGTCAAACGAAGATTGAGTTTAGGGAAATCAAGCAAAAGGGGATAACTATGGTGGAGTACAAGGTGTAATTTATAAGGCTCTCTTTCTACGCATCGGAGGAGGTGGCGAAGGACCAACAAAGGAGAGACCATTTTTAGTGAGGGCTGCGATTTGATGTTCGCACCTAGATAGCAATGATGCAACTTACCTACCATGCTCTTTTGGAGACCGCCATCAGAGTGGAAGAATTATTGGCCAAGCAGGGCTAGAGTGAGGGGAAGAAACAAAAGGTGTGGGGTGGATCCAATTCTACTAGATAGCACAAGGAAATGGACTTAAAGACCCTGAGAAACACTGGTAGGAGCAGTGGACATATGGGAGGTGACTCCAGAAGTAGAGGAAAACATCCTATTGGATTTTCTATTGCCAAGCACAGGACACAAGCACGCATTTAGGTAGGATACTCGCCTAGTATGCCATTATAGTAGCAAGTCAAGCCACGTCGTACAGAATTGTCACACTAAAAGAACGGATGAGAGAATAGGAACCTCTAAATTAAGGAGTGTTGGGGATAGCAGAGAGACTAATGAGGTCAGTAGAGGCAAAGGTAAAGGTGGATAGACTGTAGGTTCTATCTCACGATCCAAAGGATCTTCTCAGGCAGCGGCTCCACCCTAGGCTTGCATTTATTTAATTATGTGTAAGGGGACAACATCCATTCCCGGTGGCAGTTCTTGTAAGATCATCATACCCATTTATGTTATGGTGACATATTGTGTATTGCATGATTAATACTATTTGACAAATAATTGATTGAGAATTCCTTTTGTAGTAATAGAGAATTAATGGAAAGTTAGAACAAAGAGGAACTACCTTATCACCTTAGTGACTGAAATCAAATAAGAACAAAAGCATAAGCAAAAAATGTATTGCCTAAATAAGATTTAAGAACTTGGGAAAAACCCAAATGACTAGTTAGAATATGAGCGATCTTTTCAGGATTTAGTAAGGTGGCTATAGTTGATGTGTGGATGGAGTCCCGCACAAAAGTAGTATAAGAAAGCTTGATCGTCAGATGACTGGGTAAGCATTGTGAGAGCAAAAAGCATAGTAATTTGAGGTAAAGAAATAGCCCATTGTGGTAAAAGCCAATCGTATATACGAGAAAGGATATCAAATAGAGGAAATTAAAGGTATTAATTGTTAATAAAATTGGGAGACAATGCTAAAGTATATTTAAGGATTTAATTGTAAAGTGAATCATTTAGGTTTTTTATTGCTCGCCCTTTTTCTTGAAGGTAGTGCTAGAGTTATAATTTGTATGAGGAAGCAATTCTTGGGCTTCCTGTGTATCTTTCTTGACCAAGGGTACGACATTTCTTACATTTCTTATAAATGTTCTGCACTTTCTGCATTTCCTTCTCATACGCACAAAATCAATTTCTTGCTTGCCTAACTTGGTTGGCATTATCTGATAGATGGAAGATCGCGAGCACAGAGATATTTATGAAAGTTGAATAAGAGAGTTTTTAGAGAAAGTGGAATAGAGTGAATTGTGATTATAGGTTATGGACAATGGTCTTGATGAGTTTAGCATGATTAAAGAATGTTTAATTGATTGCTCGTTGAGGAAAAATATAGATTTATAGGTGAAAGTTGATGTTAGGATTGATAATGAAAGTAATAATGCGCCAAGGTATGTTACAAGAAAATGAGTAAAACGATAATGTTGAGCCTTATGGGTACAAGAAATGCCCTTAAGAGGGATTTCATGAATAGAATACTCATATGTTAATGTGGAATTGAAGCATATGAACGTGTTTGGGTATTGTTTTGTGACTAAAAATGGATTGGAAAATGTATAGAAATAAATGAAGCACTAGATAAAAAGAACAATAAGGGAAATTATTAGAATAATGTGAGAATTAGAAAGAATTTATAAATTCAAAGCTAAAAAGCTCATATAATTAGAAATAATTAATAAGGTATACATATGAAAATACAAAGAAAAGATACGAAAAATTATTAGTTTAATGATTCTAAACAAAGAGTACAATAAAGTAGATCATGAAGAATGATTGAAAAGATAAGATAAGGAGTATGAATACTTCTTCTAACGTAATTTTTGAAAATAAGATAGACTCACAAAGTGATATAAGTAACATAAAATATTAAAACACGACAAATAATAAATACAAGTAATATAAATATGAAATGCAGAAGAATATAAAAATGAATAGGAAGAAGAAAGAAAACGATTAATGTGAAGTAAGAAAGAAGAGTTATTAAAATCATCAGACAATTTAGATATTGATTTAAAGATTTGATGATTTCAAAAGTGAAAATTTTTATGAAATTAGATTCTTTAAATATATTTAAGAAGAAAGTTTGATATAAATATTTCATATGTTAAAAGAAAATGAATACAAGTATAAATGAGGAATTATTAATGTGAATAAAATGAATTATATAGTGAAATAGAAGATAGATGAATTAACAAGTAAAATTTGTATAAAGATGACAGGTACAAATGATAAGAAATTATAAAATATCATGAAAGCTAAAATAAATGATACAAGAATAACATTGGAGACAGTACATATACAAGAATCCAAAGAATATATATGAGAGAGGAAAAGTAGATATTTAGAATAAACCATAGAAAGAACGATATACAAAAGTATATATGAAAAAAAGAAGGATATAAATAATTATTATAATATCAATCTATGGAAATAAGAATAGAAATTTAAATGAGAATTTATAAGAAATCAAAAAATCAAATGAATATCAACGTAAAAGATATGATTGATAAGTAAACATAAGTGAAATTTTCATTTGTGAATTGTTAAATTATATAAATAAGATCTAAAAGGGATATTCAAGGGTATATCAGAAAGAAGGAATAAAACAGCATTAAAAAAATGTAAAGCAAATTATTAGATAAATAGAAAATGATAGAGATATGAAAGTAAAAAGATGGAGTAAGTTATGAGATAAATAATTGTAGAGATAACAATGAATAATATACGTAAAGATTCTACATATAGAGAAAAGTTGAAAGTAAAACATAAAAGGGAAAAAAGAAATAAGAGAGATAAGAAAAGGATATATGTTGGCATATATAAAACAGAGAAGAAAGAAGCATTAAAGAATGAAAGATTAAATGTGAATGATTAAAGAAATAAAGGATAAAACAACTGATATTAAGAAGTTATGATAATATATAAATTACAAGACAAATATATACATGCAAGAAAATAAATTTTATTTATAATTATTCTCAGAAAAAAAAATTTAATGTAGCATACACATGTAATGATATATACATATATATATATATATATTCTCAAATCTCAATCCTAGAGACCATGAAACCAAAAACTAGCATTCATTGCATAAACATATATACCTTTAGAGCATATTTGATTGTCCATTCATTAAACTATTTAATGAATCAAATAGAAATATAAATAGAGTTAAACACAAATTTCAGAATTATATAATTAATAGAGAATAAATTATAGTGAAAAGAACAAAAGAGACTAAAAGTGACAAAAAATCTGATAACATATATTAAAAGCTTAGATTTTTGTACATAGTTGTATTCATAAGCATATGAACTATTGTTTTCATTTGTGTGGCATTCAAACAAATTTGGAAAATTATATAATATAAAGGAAAAAGGTTGAGAAGTGTTCAATTAAAAGGGCAAGGACTAAAATAAAAGAAAAGTGTAAAAGATGTTATGGTCAATATAAGTTTGTCGAGAAATGCAAAAAATGTTAGAGTTGAAAAGTCCATAAGCAAAACATGCATGGAATTTCATTCATGAAATGGTTGCATGTTATATATGTTAAGAGGCATTGAATGATTATTTGATGTTAGGTATGCTAAAAATTAGCAAAATTCATGCCAAATTTTCTATAGAATTAATACAATGGTTGATTTATGTTATGAGAATTCATTTCGCATGAAATCTAATAGAAGAATGTGGCTACTTGCAAGGATCTAGAGTTAAGATCTTCGGTCCGATCTAGAGTATAAGATCTTCGGATCTAGAGTGACACTAAAGATCAAGTGATCATAGAGTTAAGCTTATAGGCTAGATTTAAATTGAACTTTAAACATCGAGAAGCTCCTGTACCAAGGCCTATCACTAAAAAAAGAGAAAATAGATTATATGCATAAATGTATGTATATAGAGACTATGTTGATTGCATGTTACAATAGGATGTTTTAATTTGGTATTCGAGCAAGAAGGTGGTCATTGGAATGTAATTATTTGCATATGATTGTGTAAATTGTTTGCTAAATGTGTGCATAAGTTTTAAATTATTTTGCTTCATTGAAAAGGAAATATGGAATTGTAACGCCCTCAATTCCTCATTTAATTAAAATTTGAATTAAAATACGTAGGAAAAATGCGAAAAAAAATTTCGCAATTTAATTGTGAGAAATTTATTAAGTGCATGAGTGACAATAGCTTAATTGGGAAATTAGGAATTAAGGAACCATAATAAACTTCAAGAATATTGAAGTCGACATTAATGTGTGGGCCAAGTTAGAAGAGGGTTATGAAGTAAATGGCCATAAGGGCAAAACCATCCAAATCAATTACCATTTAAAAACCTTAATCTCCTCTTCCATCACCACCCACAAGTTACTCTCCTCCCCACTCCTCTTTCATAGTCACCAACATCATAACTCTTTCGTTTAAGCTATGATTTGAGCAAATGATAGCTCGTTGGAAAGACTAACAAGTATACTATCTTTTAGTAACTATTTTTTGGGTTAAATCATGTTTTAGGTACCCAAAATCGGTCTTAGAAAGCGATCCATATAAAGTGACGAGTTTAGGTTTTATGGATCAGAGTTCTTTCCTAATTTTTGTCGCTTAGGTAAGTTCTTGAGAGTCTATTGATGGTGTTTGAATGGTCAATTTTAAATGGGTGTTGTATGATGAGGGTGATTGAAGTAAATATAGAACATAATTAAGGTTTTCGAAAGGATAACGTAGGAATTAGGGTGGTTAAGGTGTTTTGTTGGTTTGTGACATTAAAGAATAGCTAAACAAATTTTTTTGTACATTAATGATAGTTAGTGTTAAGAAAAGGAAGAGACGAAGTTAGAAGAGGAAGTAACAACACTAATGTAATTATGCATATCTTAGGCATTCATTCATTTTTTATAATTTAATGAATGTGAGATTGATGTGAAATTATGACATTCTTAATAGGAAACTTGAATAGTGGCAAGGACGGCTCGCGACCAAGTCATTAGATGTTTTGCTAAGGTAAGTAACACGATCGAAACTTCCCTAATCTGTACATAATATTGAAGGCGTGTTGATTGTATTATGAGCATATTAAAACAATATGATAGCATAATGCTTGTGTTGCGGTTGGAATGGTTTTTTTGTGATATGATCATGAATGAGTTATGTTGTTTGGTTATGTTGGTTATGCTAATATTGTGTTGAGATTGTTGTTTGTTAATGATTGTTTGGTTGATAATTTGTGTGATGATCACGTGTTGTATGGCATGATTGGTTTCACAGAATGAACTATATGGCTTAATAGAAATATGTGAATTATTGTTTAATACGAATATGTGGATTGCTTGAAAGATAAATAAGGTTGTGTTCTGTTAGGAGTGAGTACAAACAAATTTTCGGTTTAAGTTATAGAATGTGATTGATATACCATGTGTCCTGATATGGACTTGTGTAAACTAGTATGATCTTGAATTATCTTGTATGGTTAAAAGATTGTATTGGGATATTGCAAATATTGGTATATGAATGTGGTTTTCTCTATTTGATATATCCATCGTGAACATAAGTCTTATTGATATACGATGACTTGTGGTTGAATATTCGTGTATACGTATGAGTGTTCCTTATGGTTGTGCTTAGGTGAATATTGATTGGTTGAGATTGATTGATGGTTAAACTCAACATTGTGATTATGAAGCATAGCATGATTGGCTTGTGAATGCATAAGTTAGTGGCATGGGTTGTGCATGTATCATAGTGAGCAATTTAAATAAAATAATAAGGGCTCTTTGTGAGCATAATGAGGGAGTGGTTATAGCCTAAAGGGTATATCACACGTTGGGGATTTAAGTCTGAGTTACGACCTCTGAGGATATATCAACAACCTACCTTAGGCTACACATCTCAGGCTAAACCTAGACCTCTGAGAGCAAAGGAGAAGAGTTAGGGGTCATACAGGCCACTACATAAATATTATGGGTAATTTATGACAAAATGCTACACTGGGTACAGTGGAAAATTTCTCGATACACAGATGTGCGTACTAGTGTGTCAAGCCAAGTAAAGGCTATATTTAGGCCAAGTAAGGGGTAAAATCTATGGTCTATAGTATTTTATAACTGCATACTCCAAGCAAATGAGGCTGTTGCAAACGTCAACTTTATGGCCAAAACAGGGCGTAAATTTAAAACTAAGTGGGATCCCAGGTTATCAAGGTTAGGAATACATTATATGACATACATTCGCACTTATCATAATGCATATGATGTGTCTTTATGAATTTATGATATGCATATGCATATGTGACTATGAAATAACTGTGCCATGTATGTGCTTTGTCTCGTGTGAACCATGAGTGATGAATTGTGTTGTGGGTAGATATATATATCTATGACCTCGTTTATGTGTTGTGATAGAAGCATACTTGTATAGGACCATTGGATTAAAAATGTATATACATGGTGTTGATTGGTTGTAAAATATAAAGATGGTGAATTGGGTTGTCAATGCCATATTTGTGCTTAGTTATGAACTTGGTGAGGAATAGAATGTAATAATATATATACGGTTATGATTTGGTTGTGAATATGATGATTGATCAAGGGCAAAATGTTTTGCTATGGTTGTATGTGAAAAAGTATATGAATTGGAATTTCTTGATACTTGTGAGGTTATATGAACATGTTGTATAATCGATAGCCTAATTGTTTGATTGAATGTCGAGTGATATGACTGAAAATGATATGTGTTAGTGCCAACCTCATGAATATATGTTAATCAATTTGGATATTATCGATACATATATTGATCCTGACTACATGTTATTTGGCTGAGTGTGAACTTGAGGATGTAGTCGTGATTGCTATGTGTGTTGATAATGAGAATTGAAAAGATGAATTTTGTTGGCTAATAATTGAATTGGGAATGATCAATTGTGATAGGAAAGTGTTGGATGAAGTGTTTATGTTTACTGTTGATTTTTCTGCTAGGAAACCAGAGATCCACGCGTGCTGGAAGCAAAGTACGCATGCTCGCTATTGCCACGCATACTTTGCCACGTCAACGCGTTTATTGGCACCAAAACTACGCGGTGTGCTAGCAACAGCACGTAGTCGCATACCATCACGTGTAGTCTCCATTGATCACGTGTGCATCTCTGATTTCTGGATGTAAGTGTGAGTTATTTAATTGAAATTTGAGTTTGTTCGAGTGAATTGATATGACTTAATTAGTGGAAAACATAGCATGGAATTCATTAAGATTTTGTACTTGTTATGGTTTGAAATGAATATGAATTAAATAAAAATATGGACAGTTGCCCATTCCTATAAGTGTTACTTATTGAGTTTCACAACTCACTGCGTTCTACGCCTATCGTGCAGGCAGGGATTTGAAGGACACAACGGAGGTGCGATAGTGAACTTGCTACTAGAAGAGCCGACGAACCAAGGTGGGCCATGCACTAAAGATTAATTGAAACTAGTGTCATGCCTATGTATTGAAAAGTGTTAATGCATGTATATTTATGTTTGATTGGTTGTAATAGCATTTGGATTTTTGAATTAATTCCTTTTCTTCAAAAACCTAATTGAGTTTGTAAACATGCATTTTGTTTAGCTATTTTCATATTTCTTTCAAACTTCTATAATTCATTTTTTTAGATAACTGAAGGATAGAACAATTATAAATCTAATGCACACAGTTAAATTCTTTTCTACTCTTTTACCTTTAAATTGTTATTTTCCAAAAATAATTGATTTCCAAGTTTGAGTACCATTCGAGAAATGAGTGTATATGAAATTGAATGATAGTCAAATTTGGGGGTCACAGGAACATTCTTATAGTTCACAAAGGAGAGAGGGTACAGTTGAGTCAGAACATTCTATAGAAGAGTCATATAACCCTACCAATCCTATATATGAACATAGGAGAGAGGATAGACAAAGTGGCATAGATATATAAGTTAGAACAAAGAATTTGAAAGAGCTCAGGAAGTTGGGAGCAGTAGATTTTTATAGTACAGTTGATCCTACAGAGGCAAAAAATTGGTTAAAGAGAATAGAGAGAGTCTTTAATATGATCTGGTGTTCTGCTACATACAGAGTAGATTATACAGTAATTAATTAAAGCAATGCCAAGGTTTTGAATCCTTCTTGATTCGGTGTTAAGTGTCTCTAATTGCCTAATGCTTTCTAAGAAATGTTATTCACAAATACAATTATAATCTTATTCAAGCAATCTAAATTTTCACCTAACTCTTAAGACTACTCTTGATCAAGCAGTTAGCCCTAAGAATCAAGTTGTATTACAGTTAACAATTGTAAGCAATCAGACCAATCAATCCAGTAATCACCTAGGTCTTACGAGATTAATGAATCAATCAATCTAATAACTAACCATTACTAACCTATTGATATTTGCTAAGAATTGTCCCTCTAGAAATGCAATTAGAATCTTGGTTAAGCAATCTAATATAAATTCAATTCTTAAAATATGATGTTATCAAATCTCCCCATAGTTGAGCAATGTTTGTCCTCAAGCGCAACCATCTTCCCTATCAAACCATATTAAAACAAATGCATAATCTATATGATTCTCAATCTCAGGTAAGTAATTCCACAAATTTGTGTAAACATGTAATGCCCTAAAAATATCTAGAATTAATTAGTCTGGAAAATAGGATTAAATTGGAAGTAAAATGGGAAAAAAGGGGTTGAATTGAAAAAACAGTAGACGAGCACAAGTGTGGCACGGTCATGCCATGGGGCGTGCTCATCACTATTAGGAATCGTTGGCACGTGTTGGGAGCATGAGTCGTGCTCAGATCATGCCAGAAATACAGGCCATGACCTAAGGCACGCCCATTAGGCACGACCTATGTCAATGGGCATGCCCGATGTTAGTTCAAAATGCTAAAGTGCATGAACACTTCTTCTTACAAACAAACAAAGAAAAAACACCCAAACCCACTTAGAAAACACCTAGGGGGCAATCCCAGAGTGTGCTTGTGAATCCTAAGCTGAAAACACTAAGGTAAGGTTCTAAACTTGTTTTTCAGTAAGATTCTGAGACAGAATTATTTAGAATTTCAAAATTGGGAAGGAAATGAGGAATTTATGTATTGAAATGATGTTGGTTAGGTGGAATAGAGTGAATATGAACAATGTGGTTATTTTACAAATGTAAGAACGGGTAAATTACGATAATGTGAGATTTTGAGTTTGTGAGTAAGAGAAGAAATAAGGGTTTTTCTAATTAAGGGTTTCAATTGGCTTAATGAATGTCTAAAATGATTTATTACATATTTGTTTGAGAAATGTGTTTACAAGGTGAAATTCGGGACCCAAATCAGAGTTAAACCATGAGCCCGACCTTTTGGAGTTTGAGGTAAGTGTTTACACTTACCATTATAGATTTTGTATCTATATGGTTAAGCATACATGATAAATGTTGCATTTGTTTGAATGGTAGTAGCATGTGAGTCATTAAAAAGGACTTGTTTGACTTGATTATGCTTGATGGTGTGATATTAATTATGTGAATTGGTGATGTGAATGTGACATTGTGACTTGATGATCCAGGATAGAAAAGAAAAATGTTGTGATTTGGTTGAGCATTGCATGTGGTTTAATGATTTCCTTGAGAGCATGTAATGTGTATAATGTGAAGGGAAATTAGATACAATGCTTATTGACAATGGCATGTCATTTCATGAGTATGTATGTAAATGATTTATATTTAGCCATAATCAATTGCATGAAAATTCATGTGTTCCATTGAGCATTATTGTGTGACACGTGGCCATGAGGATTCTAAGAGAGAGCTCGATGTCGAACAAGGTTTGAGGATATTATGAGAGAGATCTCGATGCTAAGTTGGGTCCGAGGATCGTTTCGAGTGAGAGCTTCATGTCGAACTGGGTTCGAGGTACTATTTCGAGTAGGAGTTTGATGTCAGCTGGGCCAATGAGGATTTCAAGAGAGATCTCTATGTCGTGCTATGACCGAGGAAAAAGGAAGACCCCGGGGCATGCATTGTATGCAATTGTGCATTGGCATTCAATATCGCATTCATTCTTATATGGCATTGCACCTTGTTAGATAAATATGGAAAATGGATGCTATGGAATTGTATATGTATGTTTCATGCTTGTATGATGAATCTTGTAATGTGATTATGTTTGATATAAATTATAGATGAGGAAGGTGTAAAATGGTGTATGAATGAATGAAGGAGCGTGCTTATGGAAACTTGTGTGTACAAATGAGAAAAGAGAAATGAATGGATAAGTTGAATAATGATGTTATTGGTGTATATTGGTTATGCTTATGTGATTGAAATGGTATTTAAATAGTTGTGGATGATAAGGGCGGCATGTTTAAAACCAAACTCGTAGGTCGGTACGGTGGGCGTGTCATCTGGCACAACCTCGTATCCGGACCAATTTTTAGGGCAGGACGTCCTACTAAACTTCTTTCCACAGTTCCAGAAGGTCAGCACGACGCCCGTGCTGAACAGCACGAGCTCATGCCAAACCTTGCGTTTTGCCATGAAGAGCACGATGGTCATGCTCACTAGCACTCCTATGCTCCATGGAAATTTCCTAACTTTAATTAGGCTGAAATTAAAGAATAGATCAGTTAGGGACTAAATAGGGATGATTTCCCTATCGCATAATGTACATAAAACACTAAAATGAACAAAGTACTTATGCATTAGCTACCTTGGTAAGTGTTATGGCACACTTACTAAGTAATTAAAATTACTCACGTTTATTGGTTGTGGTGATGTGCAGAGAGGTGATAGTTACTGTCAGACTCTTATTTTTGGTGATTGGCTAGCAGTGTGATACGGTACCCAAGGTCGTGGCTCCTAGTCTTTTTAGACATACACTTTTGCATTTTTTACATCTACATACATGATAGATAGATGATTTCATGCATTGTTTTTAAACCATAGTCATAGCTTATGCATATGATGTTGATTTTGTATATAACTTATGATTGGCCAGGTTTGAAATAAATGCATGTTTATTCATATTTATTTTTCCAAGTGATTTGGTAATTACTTTAAAGGGGAAAAATAATTGCCAAAATTTAATAATTATTTATAATTATTTTAAAAAAAATGACTTTTAATTTTTGGCGCGACAAAACATCACAATTATTGTGCAAGGTGAACTACACACTAATAACACAAATTCACTTAGGATTGTGTGTGTGAATATGACAACTATATCACTCTCGTACCTTCAATTTTTTAGAATAAAGGAATTCACATGATGAGTATTGAAATACACATCTTAATTTGAATGTACTTATTCATTGCCAATATCACTCTCGTACCTTCAATTTTTTAGAATAAAGGAATTCACATGATGAGTATTGAAATACACATCTTAAAGGAATTCAATGCCAATTATGTTCCTCTTATTCTCTTTTCTTTTTCTTTTTTTATATATGATTGTTATCATACCTTTATTTCATTCATTCACAAGTACTTCTCTAGGTAGTTTCCCCTAGAGAAATCATGAAATTAAATGTTTGCTTTAGGCACTTAATTCTAGCCATTTACGGGAAACACCTAATTCTTAAGGTATGCACATGCTCATATTCCTTGAATATATGAGTAGTTCCTTGTGATTTTATTTCTTCTTCTTTTTTTCTTTTTTCTTTTTTTTCTATATATACTAGGAACAAAATAAAAATTTATAAAAACTCTCCTATCAAGAGGATAAATTTAATAAAGATCATGCAAAATTAATATTCTTCAAACATTTTAGGCAATAAAAGTTGATAAACCCATCACATTTAGTGCTCAAGAAAATAATCCTAAAACATTTACTCAAAAGTGAAAACAAAATTCAACTCACAAAATATCTATGCTATCATACCAAATCCACATTGATACCCTTGGCTAATTCAACATTAAATTGCATTTTTTAATCACTGTTATGAGAAAATGAAAGATAGATACGATAACATGTCTCAAGTTTGAGTCAATAAATAACATCACACAATCATCGATAGAATAACATGATAATTGCACATAAATGATTGTAATACACCTGTAACCCTTCCCACACTTAGGACACATAACTTCCTCGGAGTGTGGAGAAAAAGGTGGAAGGATAAATATGCAAGTCTCAGATACATAAAAGAGGACAAATAAAATAAAGAGTAAGGAAAAGAAATGCTCAGTCATTAGATGATGGTGAAAGGGGTAAAGGAGGGATACAGAAGTGTTGATATAGTCTAGACAAGGCAGAGGATAATCGGTGCTAGAGGCGCACATCCAAACATGCATTCAAACAGGCATCGGAATGAGCATCCATCTCCCACTGCATCTCGGCTCGAAGGGTTGCCAATTGGTCCTGTGAGAGATAATAGAGGCTGGCATGCAAAGAAGGTCCAGTCTAATGAGAAGGACTGGTCAGACAAGATGGACCAGCAGAGGGGGTGTTAGAGGCTTCCAAAGATGTAACTAGAACGACAATGGTGTCATCGCCATCATCGTCATCTGAATCCTCCCTCTGAGCAGTTATTGGCAAAGAACATGGGTAAAGTGGTGAAGCTTCGAGAATTGTGTAGACAGTGTGGTTGTAGATGGTATAGCCAATAGTTATACCCGCCCTCATAAGCTAACCACCAGAGAGGGGCGTCATAAACCCAACACGAATTAGAGGAGGAAGATTTACAAAGATGTCTATCCCTTTAGCTAATCTAGTGATGTAATGTAACATTCTGGATAATTTTGTCATTAAATGAAGATAAATAAGTGTTTAAAAATTGATATATAAAGGTAAACAAAAGGTTGATCGAAGTTTGACATGTAACGATTGAAGAAAATCGAAGAAATCTGAAATTAGGAAGTACGCGCAGTAGATAGGAAAGTACACGTGGTCGCTACCACAACTTGTAGTCCCATTCCACCATGTGTGGCGTGCTATTTTCTTGGAAAAAAAATATAAGATTTTGATCGATTAAAAGGCAAAAGTTCATTTTATACTCCTAAATCAAAAACCCTACAGTGCTTAGCTGAGAAGAACCATTAGAGGCTGATAAATCATCAAAGGATTGATTTTTGAAGGAGAAAGAGTGATCTTTTGCTTGAATTCAAGTTAAGGTAAGTTGTAAAGAAGGTTTACATAAGGTTTTTAATTGGTTATTTTGCTGAATTCTTGCTCGAATTGATGAGAATGAACTGAGAATTGATGGCTTGTATATGAGGGAAATGTTAGAATAAGTTTGTGTATGGTAAGTTGATGGAAAAGAGTAGAACCTAAGGTTTACTTTAGGTTTACAAATGGTTAATGTTGATTTTGAAATCTTATGTAATGAGTAGAAAGGTTGCTGGAAATTGATATGATTAAGTATAGAGAGTTGAATTAATCCTTCTGAATGATTTAGAGATGGAATTAATCTAGATTGGATTTGGAAATGGATTATTGGAAATGTTGACATATAGTTGATTTAAGGTTCCAAGTAATGTTTTAATGATTTTAAAGCTAGAATCAATACTTGAATTGGTTAGTAATGTATCATATGGTTAATTTCGTACAGGAGGATCTGTACGACAGTTGGATGATTGTTGAGCCAGTGTTTGATTATTGATTTTGCATGATTTCAAGGTAAGTGTTCTAAGCTTACGTGTAAGTGTTCTTACGCTTACTAAATTGAATCGTAATTATTGAAATTACGTTGATTAAGCAAAGTTAAGATAGTTGGCCTATAATGTTATGCTGAGTTGTTAGGTTCTTAGTTGAACCATAATGAATGAGATGTTTGATTGATGGTTGATACAAATGTATTGATGAATTACTTACCTATGTGGTATGTTTTGATTGAAATGATATTATACCTTTGTGGTGCGAGTTTGATATGTTATCTTTAATCTACCTGTGTGGTAATGTCCAATTTTCTCTGTGTGAGCTGAGATAAATGTTGTACTGTGTGCTCTACTGTGTGCTATGCTATATATTGTGCTGTGTGCGGAACGAATGTCATTCAAATGCTGTGTGCGAATATGAATGATATTCATATTGGTTATGTTCATACATTTGTATATCTATGTGACAAGAGCCTGTGTGACAAGAAATATGATTCTTGTGTGGATAAAGGATTACTGTGTGCTATGGTCCATATTTACGAGCTTTGCTCAGAGCTGTGTGTTCAGGCTATATGCCATACATATGCTGTGTGCGATAGAGGAAAAATCCACTAGTGTGTGCGATGGTGGACAAAACCCGGGGCATTCTGTGTGAAATTACATTTCATTTCATTTCATACATTACATTTATTTATGTATGATTGAGGATTGCTATTATTGAACATGTGTGATTCTTATTTGTTGTGTGTGTTATCAAATATAAGTATGATTGATCTGTGTGATCGTATTGAGGCTATGTGCTAGATTATTAAATGTTGTGTGTTTTCTGATAATTGATCTGTATGATCTTAATGCTGCTGTGTGCTGAATTAAGATATAAACCTGTGTGGTTGATACGCTGTGTGCTATTTGATATCTGTATGAAACTATTTGTCTGGCATACGGGGATGCCTAGGGACAAGATAGATACACACATCCTCGTGCTAATATATGCTTTCCCCTGCACATCATTTAAGTTATGAAAGCTAAGAATACTTATTGAGTATTGTTGATACTCACCCCGTTATTGTTTTAAATGATTGTGCAGAGCGTAGGTAGCTACTGTCATTGGACCACAGAGCTGATCAGTCCTTCTTGAGCTTACGTCAGAGGCCGAGCTCCATTTTTCATTTTTGTTATTTTGGATTTGTACAGATGTTGTACATTTGTATATACACGCAGGTTTTTAGTTTGAATGTTGTCGAACTTCTTTATGTTTCCGCTGTAAAACCTTTTATGTTACGAATGTTTTGGGCCGAGATTTTATGAAATTAGAGTGTATATATTTTATTTTCTCTCTCTTATCTGTTTTTAGATTTGATTTCGTATCATTTCCATAAAATTATAATGTTTATCAGGAAAAACGAAATTTAAAAATGAGGTTCACATATATATATATATATATTAGAATAAATAATATAAAAATACTATCTATGAGGAATGGATTATATTTATTTACAATAGAATAAAAAATATGAAAGGTTCAACATTTTAATACACACATATTTCTTTTTACATAAGACACTAACATGTGTGTCAACTTCTTTTATTTTAAAAGATCTTTTAAATCTTTATGGAATTAGAAATATAATAATTTTATTCTCTATCTTTATTCACACTTAAGTTTTATTTATTAATTATTTTTTTTCTTTATATTAAGTTTTATTTATTTCATTATCATAGTGTAATTTATTTATTTGTATGTTTTCAAAATTTTTATTAATCTAACGATAGTGCTCACATAGTTAAATTGTAAAGTCCCTCTTCATATAATTTTTTACATTCCATAATTTTAATTTATTTATCATAATTCTACAAATAAAAAATGTAAAATATGATGTATCACAATTGACTTATATGCTAGTGAAGCAAAAACAAAAAAATAAATCTATCTTTGTAAATTAAATTTGTTATGTTCTTTATTATAGGGATATTTTTGTTAGTCTGTAATATAACAGAGAATTTTCTTTTATTTGTTTATTGATAATATAAGAGCTTGAAAATCTCCAGAAAATGTAGAAATGAGAGGATCTCTTAAAACTTTTCTAAATATGGAACCTCAACATTACATTCTCATACCGTAAATTTCGACGCGTCTTTGGTTTCAATTCAATGGCCATCAAATTTTTCTTTAACACAACAATTTGTGTGTTAATTCATGTCTTTTCTCAACACCACAATTTATTTTTCACATATTTTGTCAAATACAATTGTTTCTTTTTTCATTCATACTAATCATCATCTTTTTCTTTTTCCTCTCCTTCATCGAATTTCATTCATATCTTCAAAGTTCCAAAAAAAAGAAGAAAATTTGTTACTTATGGGATCCATTTAGCATGGTGTTATCAATGAAATGAAGTTTTAGTTCAGTTCGTCTATATGGGTTGGTTATGACTTCTCTTCTTAAGTCTTTTTGTTGTTATACTTGTTATAAAAATGAAGTTTTTGTTGTTATGTGGCACAATTAGTATTTTTTTCTCTATTACAATTTCAAAACTCAACAACATAATGCATTTGACAATCGAAATTGTTTGTTGTTGCCTTTTGTTTTTTCAGATTTCATGCTCAATTTCTTCATTTCATTTCCAGCACAGATTGGTCAGGACAAGCTTTTGTGTTCTTAAAGGCACTTGAAAACCTACAACAATGTCAAACCATAAGATGAAGGGCCTTTTAAAAGGCCTAAGATACATTTCTCAAATATTTGGTATGTTAATTCTCTTCAACATAATTTAGATAATTGACGTGACGTTCAACTTCACAACATTAATCCTACAAAGAAAAGCTTGTTTACAATGCATAACTTCATCAAAATTGTTATCCTTGTATTGATGAAAAGTTTAAAGTATTAATAATGAGATTGTCTCTAATTTATGTTGCAGATAATGAAAAGGAGCCTGAAATGCAAATTGGGTTACCCACAGATGTAAAACATGTTGCTCATATTGGATGGGATGGACCTTCGGTGAATTCTCCAAGCTGGGTAATTTTTATTTGTCTTGATGTAATTGCAGATAATGACCATTGATTCAAACAGACTCCAGCTAGTTATAGAATAACTTTATCAAATCAAATGGTTGACATTTATGTTTTTGTTTAAGAAACGAGTTTTTTAATGGCCAGCTTGATGACGATTATTATGTTTTGGTTGATGTAGATGAACGAGTATAAACAGCCAGCAGGAGGATACTCATCTGCTCCTCTAACCCCTCACGGAGATCTCAATGATGATGGCTCTGTAAAATGGGTTTCTGAGGGTATGCAATATGTGTGTCAAACATTTATTAACTCAATGTAATCATGTTGGAAATTGTTATGCTAATTACAAATGCTTTGTGATTATGAATGCTTATTATCTGCCTTGTAGATCGAAAGAAAGCACCACATTCTCCATCAAAAGGAATGATGTCTCCCATAAGAGAAATGTCAGAGTTGCCTAAATCATCAAGAGGACATTCATCCACGGGATCTGAATCTCCAACTAAGGTTGATAAACCCAGACAATCAAGGCGTGCATCAAGAAATGCAACCAAGGATCCAGCAGATGGTACTAATACAAGTAAGCATCTGAAGGCTCTAAGTGGGGGAGGCGAACCAGATTCAATGAGCCTTCCTGAACTACCAAAGAAATCTCGTAGGAAGAAATTGAAAGACTCCTCCTCCTCCGTTGGCGGATCGCCTTCGAGGTCATCAAGATCGAAAAGCCAGGCTAATGATCAGATGGATGCAAGATCTGAAGGTGGATCAGTATCCAAGTCATCACTTGCCATTGAGCAATGTCATACTTCAGCTTTAACAAACTTAGAAGGAGGTGAGGAAACAGGATACACTCGAATTTCTTAGAGGATTTTTGCCCGAGTATGATTTTACTTGACACAACAGTAGCTAGAATCTTTAGTGCAAAGTTTAAAACCACAAAGGGTCATCTTTTCTCTTTTTTGCTTTCTCCGTGTGGAATCTTGAATGATCCATATATATGATACACAATACCAGTCGGAACTGAATCAATTTTTCCTGTAATGACAAGTTTTTTAAGAATTTATATCAACTTGATTATCTTTGAAGAAATCTGTAATTTTATTATGTAAAAATGCTACATTTCAAATTCTTTCTTACTAGCTATGATCTTGTCTTCGGTAAAAGAAAAAAGTTCTCATATTAACATAATTGGATAAGTCATTGAAAAAAAAAAATTCAACCCGACCAACCAGTCCAAACTGAACCTGCCTAACCCGACATTTAAGACTAACCCGCCCAATTCAGTTCAGTTACGGTTATAATAGTAGCCAACCTGAAATTTGAAGGTCGGGTTGTGGGTTCAAGGTTTTTCAACCTGAACTCGACCAACTTCACCACCATAAATTTAACCATACAAATTACAAAACAATTCAATTTCTTATTCAGCTTTGTTAATACTTCAATTCTTATTATCTTTTATAACCAAATTCAGAACTTAAAATTAGTAGTTAAATATTGTTTTAAAATGATTTGTACCGAAAAAAAATATGTAAATGGATTGTATTTTTTTTTCATAAATATTCTAGTCTTATTTATATTGATTGATATTTAACTAATATCATACTTTTGTTCTTTTGTTAATCTTTAGCCAATTCCTCAAATGTTTTAATATCCTTGAACATATTAGATTTGTTTTGTATTATAGAAAGCAATCTGATTAGTGGCATATAAGCATAATTGTTGGAAGATTTATATCTAAGTCTTATATTTGAATATTTTGAAACAAAAACAAATCAAAATTGTAAATTTATGCTTAACACAATTTCTTTAACTCAGAACTTTAATTCGAGAAGAAACATGGTTGTATATGAGTTTGATTGTAAACATGATTTAAATGTTATTTTTAATGTTAATAATGCTTATATTGATAAGTTTTGAGTAATTTAATATGAGTTGTCAGAGAGAATTCAAGAGAAATATATTATTTTTTGGAATGTTTAAATATATGCGATTGGTTGAAACAATCTAAGAAGCACAATCTCCTCAACCTGATAGATAAGTCAACCCAACCAACCTGCTTAGTAATATCGTCAGTTTTGGTTTTGCATTTTCTCAATCCGATAGGATCAGATTGGTTTGAAAAATGTACTCAATCCGACCACTTGAAATGTCCTAGAATCAGAGATTAGAATTACAAGTAATGACACTAATCTGAACTCTAAAAGAAACTGGAAAACAATTTTTTTTAAAAAAAGTAATTTGCTATATATTCACTTGTTTTTTTAAACAAAACGACAACTAAATTATCTATTACTCAAGTCATCCGCAATAACGGGCCCAATACAATCCGGTGGTTGGAGGCCCCATACATAGCGATCAGGGAAGGAACTTGCCGCTCGAGCCAAAAGGCGAGCAGCCAAGTTAGCGGACCGCCTAACAAACTCTACTCTAACATTCTTTAGAGTATTAATAATAGAAATACAATCACTGCTGATTAACCCAAACATAGAGCAAAAGGTTCTAAGTGAATTGATAGCCTCCACCGCCACCAAACAATCAGATTCAATAACGATGTTTGAAAGCTTGCGATCCTTAATCCAACTCAACGCCTCACGAATAGCCAGTGCCTCGAGGACCCCAGGATCCAAATCATCCCTATAATTCCTTATCATGCCTCCAACGAAAGCTCCCATTCCATTTCTTCTAACCATGCTCATCGATCCACGTCCATCGAAACACGCTGCGTCAACATTTATCATCATCCATCCAAAGTCAGGCTTCACCCAAGTCGTATGTACCCCAACCGCTCCAAGGAAGACCCCAGAACTCAGCCCAGACTTGCTAGCGTCTTCTCAGGCGTTCAGCAAATTCAGGCCATGCCACAAGACATTTCAAGCCTGGCCAAAACTCCCCTTCCATACCACATCGTTTCTGTTGCACCATAGCGTCCAACATACAACCACAAATCGAGGCCAATCCTCCCGCCTCACAACATGCATAAGCTCTCGAATTCATTCATAATCACTCGTAGCCCGACATAGACCCTTTCATAGACCACTCAACCTCCACACTGACAAAGCAAAAAGACATCGGAATAACAGGTGTACAGTCGATTCCACCTCCAAACCACAGACCTTACAGTTCAGTGACTCCAGCCTGACCCCCTACGGTCCAGATTGACCAGCGTAGGGAGGCAATCTGCAGCCACCCTCTAAAAAAACTGACCTATCTTAGAGGGCATTCGGATAGACCAAATTGCTCGCCAAAAACCCACAATTCCATTGTCAATCAATCCCGCCCTGCATTCATGAAGAATTCAATAACCGCTTTTAACACTATACTCCCCACTTTTTTCACCGTTCCAAAACCAGCAATCCTCATGAATATCATTACTAAGTGGCTTAAACAGAATTAGATTTCTATCTCTTTTTTAGAACAAAGAATTCAGAAGCCCCTCATTCCAACGTCGTTCACCAAAAAACATAAGGTCTGCCACCTTTAAATTACTGAGTTGTGAGTGCATAACAGTTTCAATCCTAGGTTACAGTATCCACAAGCCACAACATACCCCAGATGGGGTGGATCGCCCATTTCCAATCCTTCTCCTCAATCCAACCTTTACAAGATCAACAACCATCCATAAACTTCTCAATATATAGCTAGGTCTATCCCCCAGCTTTGCCTCAACAATTTCACACTCCTTAAAATATCTCGCTTTTAGAGTACGCGCCATCAAACATTCTGGGTTCACAATGCATCTCCAGACCTATTTTGCAAGAAGGGAAATATTGAGATCATGCAAGACTTTAAAGCCCATACCACCCTCGCATTTCTTTAAGCACAATTGGTCCCAACTCTTCCATCTAACCTCACCCTCTCTCTTGCATCGCACCACCAACAATGATTCATAATCCTTTGCAGCTCCTCGCACAATTCCTTCGGCAAAAGAAATAAGCTCATAATATAACATGGCAACGCTTGAGCAACTGACTTAAGGAGTACCTCTTTGCCTGCCTTCGACAGCTTCCTCTTTTTCCATTTGTCAATTTTGCTCCACAAGACATCTTTAAGGAAGGCAAAAACGCCCTTCTTATTTTTGCCTAGAATCATCGGCATTCCCAAGTATTTTCACCCACTGTCATCCTCTGCCACGCTAAAAAAATTGCAAACTCCAATCTAGTTCCAGCATGAACATTAGAGCTGAATGCAATCGAAGATTTTTGTGCGTTAAAACCCAGTCTTGATGCCGAACAAAAATCATCCAGCACACTCTTAACCACCTGCCCTTCCTGGACATTTGCCCTGAAAAACATGACAGAATTGTCAGCAAAAAGAAGATGGGAAATCCGCGGCCCCCTCGTAACCACACACTGGTGGGTAGAACCCTGGACTTCCAGCTTCCCAAGCAGTCGAGAAAGTCCCTCAACCCCCAGCACAAACAAGTAAGGGGACAAGGGATACCCCTGCCGAAGTCTCCGTTCTGGCACAATGGGACCAATCAAGTCATCATTCAGGATAATATGGTATCTCACACTCCTCACACACATAGTCACCAAATTAATCCATCACTCGCAAAAACCAAAGGCCCACAGCATATTTTTAAGAAAGTCCCTATCAATGCTGTCATACGATTTGGCTAGATCCAATCTCAATGCAACCCATCCTCCTTCCCTTTCCTCCTACACCGCATAAAGTGAAAAATTTCATTTGCTATAATAATGTTATCAGTTATAAGCCTCCCCGCCACAAAAGCACTCTGCGCCTTTGAAATAATAAGGGGAGAAAAATTTTCAACTGATTTGCCATCATTTTGGAAACCACCTTGTAGACAATATTGCAAAGAGAAATTGATCTGAACTCCTTTAAATTTCTGGGGTGATTTTTCTTCGAAATGAGAGCAATGTTTGTCAAGTTTACCTCCTTCGGAAAGACACCCGCATTGATCCAGTTAATGAAGACAACAACCAAATCATTCCCAATAACATCCCAGAAGGTCTTGAAAAAAACAACGTTAAAACCATTCGAACTAGGAGACTTGTCGTTGTGCATAGAAAAAATTGCTTTCTTTTAAATCATCCTCCACAAACTCTGCCAGCAAGTCCTTGTTTTGTTCATCACTAACACTTCTCTGTATAACCCCACCCATCTTTTCCCAGCTCACCTCTTTCTTTTTATACAATTTGCTAAAATAATCCTTGACCCAATCCTCAAGACCAGCGTTCCTCCTAACTCAGGAGCCATCCCCGTTCTGAAGGACCTCAATCTCCCATTTAACTCTTCATCCGTTAGCTGCCACATGGAAAGCATGGGTATTCACGTCCCCATTACTGAGCCAAAATAGCTTTTCACGCTGCCTCCAATAAGCTTCTTCTTTTAGCAATAGCTCATGAAATTCATTTTCTACCCTTTTTAATTCCTCAATCGTCCACTGGTCTTCCCTCCCACGAAGAAACACATTTCTCCTCCTTGTAGCATCAATTTTTCTCCTAAGTATTCTTCCCAACTTCGATCCCCATTTGCGAAGATTCTCCCCACAGGCTTTAAGTCTATGAAAGAACTCCAAATTTTTACTCAAGGCCCAGTTTTGCTTGATGACCATCGAACACTCCTCTTCTCGACTCTAGGAATTCTCAAACTTGAAGCTTTTAGCCTCCCTACTCGCCATAAATTTTTGGATACGCAGCAAAATAGGCAGGTGATCGGATAAGGTCGTAGCAATATGAGACACCAAAGATTGGTTGAAAGACTCAAGCCATACTTAGACACAAGAGCCCTATTCAATCTCTCCCTTGTCCACCCCACAACGCCATTCTTCCATTCCCAAGTGAAAGGAGTTCCAACAAATCCCAGATATTTAAGACTACAGTCCTTAACTGCAACCCTAAACCCATTTATCAAGTGCCTAATGTGAGGAATCCTACCTCATTTCTCATTCGCCGAAAGAAGATCATTGAAATCATCCACCACACGCCAGGGTAATGAAGAGCAAGAGGAAATAGATCTAAGAAGATAACAAGATTCTTTCCTCTTGTTCTGATCAGCAACGCCATAGAAGCCAGTAAGCTGAAATAGCCCTCCATTCTGTAAACAAACTTGCGTATCAATGTATTGTCTATCCAAGCCAAGAATGACGACTGTCAGGCTTCTTCCAAAGGAAAGCAAGTCCACCCGATCTACCTTGACAATCCACAGTAAAATAACCCCAAACTTTAACTTATCCTTTATTTTAGAAATTTTATCACCACAACATAAAGTCTCAATAAGAAAAACAAAATCGACCTTAAACGTCTGGACCAGGTCCGTTAATACACGAATCGCACGAGGGTTGCACAACCTCGACAATTCCAGCTTATGCAACTCATTGGTCAAGCCCGCCCTGCATCGTTTTTGAATTGGCTTGAGACAGTCTCTGTAATACTTCTTTCAGCCCACTACTATTTTCCATCCCCTCCATTAGACTTGTTGAATCGCATTCCTCTTCACACCCTTTTGGGCCTACTCTCTTCCTTTTTGGGTCTACGAAGACCACTTCATCCTCATAAAGCCCTTCAACATTTTCTCTCCCTTCTTTATTTCTAATTAATTCCTTCTCTTTTTCCACTTCACATGCAACTGTCTTTCCCTTCTCATCCTTCTGCATGCCTTCCTTGTCTCCCATGCAACTCCTCGGTATTCTCACCACGTGCATGCTCCCATCATTGCCTTTGTTTTCCCCGTGATTCCCTTTCGAGTTCGTCTCCTTCCCCTCTGATCGATTTTTTTCCTCATCTCTTGGAATCATCATCGGCTCCATACGCAGCCACTTATCCCCTGCATGGTTTCTGGGGTTGTTCCTGACCGTAACCTATAATTCAGTGCTCCACCTTCTAGTCACCACACCTTCATCATTCAAATATGCATCATTACAGAACTTCTCACTATGCCCAAGCACATAATAGTATATTGGGAGCGTTTCGTATTTAAACATGATCCTAGATGCCTTGCCAGTGATCTTCAGCGTGACAGATTGTTTATGAGGCTTTTCGACCTCTAACTTAACTTTAAACCTTAAGTAACTTCTGTTAAAACCAGTGAAATTTTTAGATCAACCTCCATGACCTCACCAGCTGCTTTCCCCAAAAGCTTAGCCATATTTCCAGACATGCACCCAACTGGAACATCATGAGCTTGGAGCCACAAAACAACATGATGAATCGATTTCACCTTCGGGTCTTCACCCCGATGCACCCTCTCAATCAGAAGCACATTGTTATTGAACGTCCACGGGACGCCTTCAATCATTCTCCTAATATCCGCTTCATGACCAAATTGGATCAAAAAGCGATTTTGGTCAATATTAGAGAAGCAAGCCCCCTGCTAGGTTTTTAGGCTTCGGCCAAGACCCTTTTCATGATATCAATTTTTTCTGCTCTTTCAATCAGCAGCTTTCCTATCAACGCCCACCTAAGATCGATCACTTATGGTCTGAGACAATCGTCCTCCACCTCTATAACTACTTCATCAGCATCTTCCTGGACTTAGAGTCTTGCACATTGTTCCGTTATGTCATCAACCTCCATCCCAGTGTCTCCTATGAACTGAAAATGAATAACAGACACCTTCCACAAGAAAGAAATCAAAAGAATCCAAGAGATACCTGACAAGATTTAGGAGTAGCCAAACTCATTATCAGGACGAGAGATTACAGAGCCCGCATATTTATCGACAATGCCATAGAAAACATATTTACTTAGCAGCTTCTATTTAAAGATGTTTTATTTTCAAGTAGTTTACTCATTTGACTAACTTGGATGCTATATATTCACTTGTTGATACTCATGGAAAAGGCTTAATTAGAATCATGGAAAAGGCTTAATTACAAGCATGTTTCTCTAGCTTACTTGAACTAAAATTATAACTGAGAACCCCAAAACTTGATATCTCAAGTCAGTGTATGGTAACATCTTTTCTTTTGTGAATTAGCCAACTATTCATGTCGATTCAAAGTGTTAAACCAATGACAAAAGATGAAGATGATTGTTGCGTCGATGGTGAACACTGAAAAACAGAGGAGTCGCTCTTTTTAAGGACATAATACATAACGAAAAATATATCGACATTATTTTTAAAAAATAAATGTTTAAAATTGAAATCAAATATATTGATAAATTGACTACAAATTCAATTAGTTTTTTATAAGCTAGATTGCAAAAATTTTGAAATGAAATAAATTGTAATTTTTTTCGCAATTTGTATAAATAAAAAATAGTCCAAATAATTCAGCGTGAATACATATACATTTGTCGCATTAAGTTTTGCATGATAATAGTATTACACAAAATTTCTACAATGCAAACATTTTATAAGTCAATTTTGATATCCTTTAATATTTATTAATCATTTAAAATGCAAGACAATATTTTAGCTTCAAAATATTAATTCGTTATTAAAAAATTACTGCATGTATAACAATACAAACATTTAACAACACATGTTTGATCTCCAATAAAGATTCATGTGACACAAAAAATAATTTATAATATTTATTAGATCAATATGGATAATATTTAAAAATAAATAATAATTCATTATACTTAATTAAAAAGTAGAAAAAAAATTAACAATAAACAACATACATTTATAAAAAAAAATATATATTTCAAAAAGTAACTTTGCTTAATTTCATTTTTTTTATAATAAACTTTAACAAATTGAATCAAATTGTACAAAAGGTGAAATTGTCATTTTTATTATACTTAAAAATATAATTATAAATAATTCAAATAAGCAATAAAAAAGCTGACTTGACATTAAAGAACAAATGTGAATTTTTTTTGACTTTGAACTTGAGTGTGAAATGACATAGTGATTTGGCAGAAATAAATGTTCAGTGATTTTGACTGAATCTTTAAGAGTAATTTGTAGAAAATTTCACTTCAACTACTTTGATAAATTAAAATGAGCACTTTAGTAATCTTGTGTGCAATTAACTCTTCACTTAGTGACTTACCCGTATAGAATGTCATTTTAGTGACTTTAATAAACTAAAAGGAATACTTTAGTAACTTTGTATGCAATTAGTCCGCATCGTCTCAAACATTAATTGAGCCACCTCGAGAATTATATTGATTCAGTGTAGTTGTTTAAATTATATTATTTGAGTGTATTTTTTTCAATGTAATATTTTAATTTGTGTTCTTAGCTAATGTAACTTATAATTTTTAAATTGTTTAATAACAACTGGTTATAATAATTAACAGGACAACTGAGGAGTTCAATAAGAACCACATTGGCAATGCCATGAATGTTCCTCACTCAAGAAGGGGACAACTATAGACCAAAAGGTTTCAGAAGAAGCATTAATTATAAATCTACGAACAATAATTTCTTCGTTTATGATGATTGGAAGGAGATAAGAGCAAAAGTGGGTCAATGAGCTTGTACCTTGTTAGTGTTATGTGGTGATATGAAGTAGATTGCGGTTCCAAATTCAATTCACTATCGATAGAAATAGGAGTGAGAAAAAAAAAATTGATCACTACAAATTAAAATTAAACAGAACTAAACCGGTTTTATTATTTTTTTGCGGTTTAGTTTGGTTGTGGTTTAACTTTTTTTCTAACCCGTTATGTTCAGTTTAGTTTCGGATTAGTAGATTCTCAATCTAAATCCAAATCGAACCAACTAGTATATAAATTTTATGTTAATAATGTTATATTGTATGTTAATAATGTTTATTAAGTTTAAAATTTAAAATTTTTATCACAAATTTAATTTTTTATAATTTTATATTCAAACTTATAATTTTTTTTACGGCAATACTGAGTTATTTCATTAAATCATTAGCTAAAGCGATTAGAATACAATCCAGAGCAAACATGCCCTTTACATGTTCAAACTTTTAATTTTAGCATAACAGAAAGAGAGCATAAATATTATAAATGAAAAGGTAATATTATAAAAATAAAAAATGGGATAAATTGATAAGATTGAATTGAAATATGTATTTTTTTAACCCATCAACCCAACCAATTCAAACCACTATGATTAATTTGATTTGATTTAATCTGAAAAAATAATTAATTTAGTTTGATTTGTCATGTTTTCAATTCGCTATAATCAATTTACTCTAAAAAAACATTCCCCAACCCAACCACTACTTATCCTTATATAGAATAATAATTTTTTTACGAGAAAAAAAATATAAAGATCGTCAACAAAAACAATAATCATACTTATAAGAGGCCACGTGATGATGTTAGGGCAGTTCACAGGACTCAGAGATTTCGAGCGGTCCCGATGACTTGTCCCGTTAGAACCAAAATCGAAAAAAATATGTTGATTTTGACTTTTTCCGTATCGTTCCATCCGCAATTTTTCTTATGTGTTGATTCTGGATCTTAACTAATAAACATCTCGAGAACTGTCTCGTCCCGTCCCATTCTGTCACATCCCAAAGAACCGAAACTAGAACTGAAAGAATAAATATAATTATTTAAAACTATAAAATAATATAAAATGTTTATTAAATAAATTAAAAAAAACACACCTAAACCTACACACATTGTTTATTAAGTAACCAACAAAACCTCTTTTTTAACTTAAATGCCTATGATCTTTTTTACCTTGCTTTATGCTTCGTTAATGCTTATGATCTTTTTATCAGGACATTAAATCAAGTATTTTCTCTTGAAAAGAGTGTAATTAGTTCAGCTACTTTGAATGGTTGTGGAGACAAGTGACTTTAGAGATGGAGGCAGACCGGGGCCGATGCCTGTGGGGGCACGTGCACCTATCGGTGCCGGCCGGAGCACCTATTTATGGTGCCTTTCGGGAGGCAAAATGGTGTTGTGCACCCGGAGGGAAACAGATAGCAGGGGGCACCAGGAAGGAGTGGAAAAGGCGTAGTCAGTAGTGTGGAACAGCGGCTGGACGGTGGTGGAATGAAGTGGAGTTGCAGAAACCCTAATTCTTGGATGTAATGGAGTTGGACGTTTGAAGAAGAAGAGTGGTGAGAAGGGAGAAGAAGTAAAACGACGTCGTTTGTGTTTAATTAAAAAAATTTTAAATGAAAATGAACACTCCTGATTTTAAGTTGTAAATTGCCAAACAACGTCGTTTTGAGTTAAGCCAAAACGACCTCAAAACGAAGTCGTTTGGCCTTTTGCACGTTTCAAATACGTTTTGGTCTCTTCAGTTCAAAAAAAATATTTAAAAGTATAACATAAAGTCATTTAAGTCCAACACATTTCGACACAGGCACAGCAGAACACTGAAGAAGGAGAAGGACCCTCACCCACCTCCACCTGCTGACCACCGGCCAGCACCTCCTCCGGTCACTTCTCGCCGCCGCCGCCGTAACGCCACCGCCGGAGACGACTGCCGGAAATTTCACCTTGCACCAATTTTGTTTTTCTCTCTTTTTTTTATAATATGAAATGAAATGAACCCTAATTGAATTGTAATGTGAAAATTGTGATTTTTTACTTGTGATTAATATTGAATGATTGTGATAGATAATTTGAAATTTGTGAGAAATAATCAATGTGATTTGAAGTATGTGTTTCTTTTATTGAAATTTCATTTAGGCTTTTTGTCAAACACATTGTATGCATATTTATTTTTGAAGTTTTGACATATTTATGAATGTATATAGTTTCTACATGGATTTTATGATTTGGTTTTGTATTAATTATGTTCTTAACTTGATTTATTATATTAGTTTAAATTAAAGTTTATATGTAAATTGTGTTCTAGGTAAAAAATATTGAAGTTTTATGAAAAAATTAAAAGATCGTGGAATCCTGATTCAAGTGGCAGCGGTGGTTCATCAAATTATCCAAGTATAAATTTACCGAGTAGTCAGCGTGAAAATAATGATGTTGATGAATTGGGTAATAAAAGAATTCGAGTGGATGAGTTGAATGATGAAGATATCGTTGGAGACAAAGTGAGGAGAAGTTACATTTTAAAAGGTTCTTGTCAACCAGTATTAGATAGTTATTCGATGACAACATTTGGAGATAAGATTCGACAATTTCAGAAGAGTTACTATAAAACATATCAATGGATGGAGTACAGTGAATCAAAAGATGCGGTCTATTGCTTTTACTGCTATCTTTTTAAAGGATAAAAAACACCAACAAAATTTGGAGATGATGTTTATACTAGAAAGAGTTTTTGAAATTGGAGAAAGGCTGCAGAAAGATTTAAAGAACATGTTGGGGCTCCAAGTAGTGCTCATAGTTATTGT
>CANYCX012539790.1:0-15618 GCA_948193385.1 Breynia disticha f. nivosa | reverse complement strand
GCTAAAATTGTAATATGTTAACATTAAATTAACATAATAATAAAAACAATTTAAAATATATCCAAAAACTCAATAACCAAACATTTAGTGACAAAACTCAAAAACGAATCTTAAAAAGGTCCACTGGGGGTAATTATCTCTTTATTTTTCCTCCAAACTTGATTTATCCTGTAGAATGGGCTACAAAAACATAAATATTTTGGCTCGTATGAGGCAACAATCTTTAAAAAATCCCTCTCAAATTTTCGCATTCATAAGATAAGTTTAATTGATTCTTTAATTAAATGTCAAACTTGGACATACTTAATAATCAAAAGTTGATATTAAGACAAATAATTTATTTTAAATTGCATTTTTTATTTTTTTAAAATTTCAAACTTATATTTGCATGTTACTCTATCGACGTAATTACTTATCGACTTACATATCTATCACATTTGTAGGTTTTTTTTCACCATGCTTTACCGACTTATCAACTTAAATATCTCTTACATTTGTGGTCTTGGACTACACTATTACATATATACTATGCAAATTTTATTTTATCAAATTTATAAATTTAATTTAATTTCTCCTAAAAACAAAATATATTAATTCAATTCGCGGGAGTTTGGAATTTTAACTAGTTTCATGAAAAGCGTGATAGCTTTAATATAGTATATGATTAATTATACAACATACCTTTTTTTTATTTGCTACAGCACTTGTGTTTTAAAATCTTGAATTAACCACTTTTTTTTCCGTTTGTATTGAATGTGATTTTCACGTGTTTAAATTTAATTTAAATTTTATGTGAATTTTATAAATTTATATTTGTTTTGTATATATAGATATAATTTTAATATGAATTTATAATTTAATACATACTAAACTGTTATATTTGTATATATTTTATAAACATTAACTTTAAATAATATTTTATAGTTTTAAATTAAATATGATCAATTTTCTGTAAATTTTATATATTTTTCAAAACGGATTTATATCTGTAATATAAATATAAAAAATTTTAAATTTAAACTAATTGATAAATAAATAATAAAATAAAACATTTACAAAATCAACCCCTTATATCTAAGAATCATGAACCATTTTTTTTTGAACTGGTAAGAATGATGAACCATTGGCAAATAAGTCCTACAGGTTTTGTGGTCTTTCTTATTATCTTTCGACCTGCCAGCTTCTTTATGATTAATGCCACTGATGTGCACATTTAACAAGATGGCCAATGCATTTTCTGCAGAGAATCCATGAAGGTCTTCAACCCTTTCCTCTTCCCCATGAAATTAGCAATAAACGGTTTATTGATCACAAGTTAGAAGACGGTTTTGAATGGATTGTGTATTGGCATGGCCCTGATCAGTTTGGTATGTAACAGGATTGGACAACAATGGGTGCCCCAATAAATTAAAAATTTATTTAATCAGAGATAATAAATGACCTGAGTTATCCATACGTATGTTCTCTTTATAAGAAGCCCAGTAAGTACGTAGCTGCCGAACCAATCAGAGCACCTGGATTCCCATGGCAACAACAAAAATGACCTTGAAGCTTCTCATTGACTCCAAGAACAAGAGAGTCCTCTTTGCAGAAGCTGGAAAGGACTTCGTAGATTTCTTGTTTGCACTCCTTGCTCTTCCACTGGGAATCGTCACTGGTCTCCTGGAGACAAATTCACAGTGCATGGTGGGTTGCTTTGGCAATCTCTATGAGAGCGTAGAAAACATCAGCCAAACTTACATCCAAGAAGGGAAAAGCAAGGACTCAGTATTGAAGCCAACTTTCACTACCAGTGGAACACCTTTGTTGTTGCCCAACACTGAATCTTTCTCTCCAAAGGTTTACTTGTGTCAGTATAACCATTGTCCCCATTACTATGCAGCTAATAATCCAAATATGAATTGTCTTACTTGCAATAATGGTAATAAGATGTCTCGTCAAGTTTCCTATTGTACAACCGCAAACAATACACAGACATCTGAAGAAGGTTTAGTGAAAGGTGTAGTGACTTACATGGTGATGGACGACTTGGGCGTGAGTCCAATGTCTACAATATCAAGCATTTCCTTGCTGAATAAGTTTAACATTCAGGAACTGGGTTCACTAGAAGAGAGGGTGGTTGATTTTAGTGTTTCTGAGGTATATTTAATTCGTTTGCGCTACTCTAAAACATTTTGTGTACGCAATAGAGGTTTGACTCTTTTGTTTGACTTCTTGTTAGGGTTTAAAACTTCTGAAGGCATCTTTGGCGACAAAGGCAGTTCTAACAAATGTATTCTTGGGAAAAAAAGGTTGAATCAGGAAGAAGTATTGTTTCTGGCGTTTGGTTTCTGTATGTGGCTTTTCGTTTGCTTTCTTTGGAACTGTTGGTGTTTCGGGCTTTTTAAGTGTCTTTTCACAATCTGTCATTCTTTTTATCAGGATCTTTCATGAGCAACCCTGACAAACTATTCAAATTTTATTAATCCCAGTGAAAATCTGAAAAATCAATTCATTTCATCTACCTTTGACACCAAGAATTAGCTTCATTTCATAGATGGTGCTTTTCTTATGCTAGAAATAACATGCATTGAGACGATGCAACATCTTGAACAGAATTTTTATGTGAGCAAAAATGTCCAAACAGATCTTGTATGATCTTCTACAACAGTTGACATATATCGTGTTCTTCACGTTGATTTCTCACGATATGGACCCCAAACAACTCAAAACGTTTTGAGGTACTAGTTTTACAAGTATGGAAAGGCAAACAGTGTCAAAAAATCATTATCAACTTGATTGTTATAGTCTGGAAAAACATGTTTCATAACCACAACTAAAGGATGCCCTAATCTAGCATGCCATTGCTTCATTTCCTTATTATCTACAACCTCTGATATGCTATCATGTCCACTATCATGTTATGCAATAGTCATTACTTTCTTTGCAGCAGTAACTGAATCCCCCTTGAGTACTTCAAGTATGTACAGATTCCCAGAGACTACTCCTTTCACAATCACTGTGTTAGTGTTTTGGTCCTGCAACCAACAATTTTGACGATTGAAGGTGATTTTAGCATCAGTTTGACAGACTAGTTTATGGACAAAATCAGATTATGGTTAACATGTGGGGTAAACAAAACATTTGATATAGTAAGATTAGCACGGTGGACAACATTTCCAGCAGAATGAACAAGTGTGCTGACTGATAATGTTTTATCACAGCACAAATGACTGATAATCCCAGAATCAAGAAGCCAAACATTATGAACAAGAAACTGAATAGTGAGTGAGGGAATTACCTGCAAACTCGATCACTTCCTGGAATGAATAAAATTCACCTGCTGTGGCCTAGATAAATCCTGTCCAGCAGAGCTGTGAGCTTGACTCTTCATGAATTTAGCCACGTCTCGCTGAATTAACGTGGACATATCTGCAGGTTTTTTTCTGAAGGAATAGTCATGACCCTCTCCATCAGATTCATTCCAAGCAAGAGGATGATCACTCTCATTAGAAGCATATTGCCCTTGCTTAGAAGATTTATGGCCTTTCTTCTTCCCTTTCCACCATTCCGGATATCCATTGAGTTTGAAACATTGATCCCTCACGTGATTAGACTCCTTGCAATATGTACAGAATTGTTCCCCATCTTTTTGCTGCTGTTTCCCTGGAACATTGTATTTAGCAGGTGTGGCAGAGGCTTGTGCGAAATGAACACTGTGATCCATTGGTTCTGCAAACTGCATATTATTTTCTCGTTGCTTCTCTACACGCAATACCATAGAATATGCCTTGGCAACAGATGGAAAATGATCGAGCAACAAAATTTGATTCCGTATCGAATCGTAGCTATCATTTAGTCCCATAAGAAATTGAATCAACTGATTACGGGTCTCTAATTCAGCAATATGTCTACTAGCACCACAAGTACATACAGGAATTGGCTGAAGCAACCTATACGCATACCACAACTTCTTTAGTGCAGTATAATACTTAGTTACTGACAAAGATCCTTGAGTCATAGAACTAATTTCACAATATACTTTATAAATCATTAGTCCATTTGACTCACCAAATCCAAAATATTCCTGTAATTCTATCCAGAGTTCATGTGAGTTTGTGGCATACCAGAATACAGCGGCTATTTCTTTGGATATAACATTGAGGATCCAAGATTGAACCATTCGATCTACTTGAGTCCACCGATTGAAGTCTGGATTATGCTCTGGAGGTGCTGGAATGGTTCCTTGAATGAATCCTAACTTCAACTTAGCTCCTAATGCTGTCTCCATCATGATCCGCCATTCGAGATAATTCTTTTCAGTAAGTGTGTCAGTGATTAAGATCATGCCAGGATGATCTGAACTATGAAGATGCAAGGGATCATCTTCTAATCTAGGAAAACAATGCATATTTTGTGTGTGAGAGGTATTGGATTGATTAGTAGCCATTAACCAGAATCAAGTAATCAGAGTATGAACAATAACCGCTATGATACCGTCTAAACATCAGAATTAGAGATAAGAATGGTGAAGAAGAGATTCTTCATTTCTGTAATGTTGCTCTGTACATGTAAAGCTACTATTTATACTATACGGCTGTAACTAACAAAGAAAAGAAAGTATGGCCATAACAGAAAAGCAAGGTGTGTTTGTAGCAAATGTGTAACTAACTAATTGCTGAGCTGGCTAAGTAAGACACGTCAGTAACAAACACCGACTTAAATTTAGACAGAGACGGCGATTTGATTATTTATATTGATTTTAGCTAATTTTTTCTTCTGAGAAAAACTTGATTAAATTAGATAACAGCAAAGATTTGTTGCATGGAGAATTTGTAGATACGAATGGAGTTGCTTGTCCCATTCTAACTGAAATGGCTGTTGCGAAGAATATCCCCTATTAAGGTAACACTCAGATTCTTTACTTCCAAGTTCTGATTCTCCCTAAGCACTTGTTTTCTCCCTAAGCAATTGTTTTCTCTTTAAAAATTTCGATATATTGAGTTCGCATGTGATTCTATCACATTTGGAAAAGAAAAGAAAAAAGGGGAAAACAGAGAAAGATTAATTCAGAATGGCTTATATGATGTAGAAAGTAACATCAAATTTTGGCAATCTCAATTACAAGATAAGAATTATGAGTAGCAATTTAATTGAGCCTTTGCAAACGCTTTGGGATTTGGAAAGCTCTAAATAATTAATCTGATTTGGTTTTGCTTATTGTTGCTTGATGTGTGGATGTTTTTCTTTTATGATGTAATTTGATTAAGCCGTCAAGCTTTATATATCAGGTTTTGTGGTTTTGATTGAGAATTTTTGCTCTTTCTATGTTCACGATGAACAGATCATCAAAGAAGATGAAGCTACAGAATTTTTTGCTCTGTTGAAAGCATTGTAACACCACTGCATTTTTATTATTATAATATATATATATATATATATAAACACACACACACACAATTAGCCCTAATAAGGATTAATTAGGATTTGGTTGTTATTTGAGGAATATCTTTTAGAGGCCTTGTAACATATATTACGGGATACTACGTCTCTACAGGATCTTCCTTCGTCTCACTCTTAGCGCTTACTCTGCGATTTGAATTTGTACCATTTGGTTGAAATTTCAGAATAATTTCTAGGACATTTGTTTTTCCATGGCAACTTCTGAAATGACTTTGAAGCTGGTTATTGACACCAGAAACGATAAAGTTCTTTTCGCAGAGGCTGGAAAAGACTTTATAGATTTTCTGTTTGCACTCTTTGCACTACCTCTGGGTACTGTCACATGTCTCCTGGATACAAAGAGCATGGTGGGTTGCCTTGGCGATCTATATGAAAGTGTACAACACCTCGGCAAAACTTACATTCATGAAGGAAAAAGCATCGACTCCGTGTTGAAGCCAACTATCAACATCGGTGAAACTCCTCTCTTGCTTCCGAAAGCCGAGTCTGTCTCTCCGACTCCAAAGATCTATGCATGTCCATCAATGAGTTGCCGCAAATATGCAGGTGATTATCCAAATGCAATTTGTCCTGTTTGCAATCGACAGATGACACTCCAGATGATTAATGTTCCAGTGGTCGCAAACAATACAAATAACCGTGTTGGAGGAGGTTTTGTAAAAGGTGTGGTGACTTACATGGTGACTGATAACTTGGAGGTGACTCCAATGTCCGGCATATCTAGCATTACGTTGCTAAAGAAGTTTAATATAAAGGATTTGAGTACACTAGAAGAGAGGACTGTTAATTGTGGAAAAACTGAGGTATGTTAAATTGTTCGTTTACAGATTTACAATACTTCCAAACTCTTGTGAGGATTTGAAATATTAAAAATGAATTTGTCCATGTTAGGGCCTGAACCTGCTGAAAGCATCTCTGCAAACCAAGTCGGTATTAACAAGTATCTTCTTGCAAAAGAAGGAAACTCGAGAGTGCCAGAAAGAAGAGAAAGGAAGCATAATGAGGAGAATAGTTGTTTATGTTTCTGTATTTGTTTCTAGGATAATTCTTATCAAGCTTTTTAGGCTTAAAAAATTGCAAGAAGAATTGAAGCATACTCAAAAAGAAACATTGGGTAATGCTGAAAACCAAGCTACTACAGCTTGCATATAACAATGGTGTTTTTCTTGACAATCAAGGACAGATGAAATTGTTATGTTCAAGTAACTCGTGGTGGGAAGGTAATCTTGCAGAAGGATCTAATATTGACAGATGTGTTATAGGTACGTTTACTTATAGCTTGATCTCAATTGGAAAACTCACTGAACAGTCTTCTTGTAATGTTCTCTGGTCGAATTGAATTCAGGATCTTCATTCTCATACAATGATTAAACAAGCCAGACGGCGAGGTGGATTGTATCAGTAGTCTAATGTTTTCAGTTTCTGCTTCTGTACCAGTTCCAGCTTTACCTAATAATCTTGGCATTTACATGTGTTGAGATTTTCAGGTGTCTATATTAGATTAAAGACAGGGAAACAATATATATAAAATACCAATATATAGCCTAAGATAATGCATAAACATTTGATAAAAATTAGAACTTCACTGTATAGGAATGATCTTTATACCTTCTTTTGTGAAGGCAGAATGTTTGTTGTGCGTAAAACAAAATAACTACAGTCCAAACGAATTTATGACTACTTTCTCTGCACCAAAAGAACTCTAAACACGGTGCCTGCACTGCACACAAAACTAGATGTACTAACACTTTAGTTGAGAAGCACCTTATGCTCAATCAGCCTTGTGCTCACATAAATTTAACCCAAAGGTTCTATCACTCACAATCATCTCCTAGATCTTTCCTTTATTTATTGAAGTGGTGAATGAATCAAGTATATGGTTCTGGGAGGAAACGTTTGGGCCAAGGAGAATAAGGTTTCCCTTTCTAATATCTTTCTTGATAAAACTAAAATCTTTTATGGCTTCATCAAAATGAAGATTCTAACTTATGAATGTCTCCTTAAGTCTACAATTGGATCTCTTATCTTATTCGGATTTTTAGAATTGACGAAACTTCAAGTTATTTCATATAAACATCTTCAAGAAGATTTTTATTCATGAAAATCATTTTGACATTCATCTTTCATATCTCATAATCAAAATATCCAATAAAATTCTAATGGATTTAAGTATAATTACTGTTGAAAACGTTTCTACATAATCAATAATATGAACTTGTCTAAAACTTTTTGCCACTATTTTCTAACTTTGAAGATACTTCCGACCTTCTCTTTCGAATCCATTGCCTCCAATTACCCTAGCTCCTCCAAGTGGATCAATCAATTCCCAAATTTGATTATCATACATTGATTTTTCAGATTTTACAGGCACAAGATATTTATTTGAATTCACTTTCAATATCCTCTTGATAAGAAACAAGTTCATTATAATTCACGATAGTGATATCCTGTTAGTCAGTCACTATGATATCTCATGCCTTTGTGGTTGCTGACGAATCATACCAGATCTTTTTGGTACTTGTATAATGGACTTCTGTTCTAAAACCTCTTGTGGAGTCGAGCCGATCTCCTAACTATCCTTAATAGAAATTTGTGTATCTATACCCTCCACTCTCACTATTTCCTGTAAGGATAAACTCCTTTCTAGAAACAAATTAGTACGAGCAACAAACACTTTGTTCTCTCTAGGGCTGTAAAAATAACATCCTTTAGCTTCTTTATGTTACTCCATAAATAAGTATTTTCTTGTTCTTGACGATAACTTATCTAATGATAATCTCTTAACATGTGATTTGCAACCTCAGATTCTTTGAAAAAGACAATTTGACTTTAGCCTAGTCCATATCTCAATATCTCATATGATGTCTTTTAAATGTTTTAGTCGAAGACTTGATCAGTAAGAAAGTTGTAGTCTCAAAGGACAAAACCCAAAAAGATGGAGATCACCATCTCTCATAAGGTTTCATTCCTCCTTTCAAACTCACCATTCTATTGCGGTGTTTCTAGAAGAGTGAGTTGTGGTATTATACTACACTCTCTTAGATAGTAGTTAAACTCTATACCCATGTATTTTTTACCTCGATTTGATTAAATGACCTTAATATATCTACCTAACTGATTTTTTATTTTATTTTTTAAATTATTAAACCTCTAAAAAAATTTTTATTTATGTTTCATCATATAGACATAACAATAACAGTTATAGTCATCTATAATGTGAGGAAGTAGGTATAACCACATTTAACTGCTATACTTGAGTAGATGGCTTTAGTGCTATCTTTTCTTTTCCTTTTCCCTTTCTAATATCTTTCTTGCTATCTTTCTTTTCATATTGCTTGAGGATTCCAGTGAGATGGACTTTCGGCTTTTCCAAGTCTATCTCCACAACGCTTCTTTGAAATTGGTCTCTTGCTAATGAATATATGCCCATTGTTACATGAAGTACTATTAAGAAACTGGTTGAAATTATAAGAGAAGGCCTACAAGGACAAAAAAAAATAAAAGAAAGAAACAGAAAAGGACAAATGATATTCCCTTGCAAGTTTGGTTTGACCGAGTTAAGCGGTTAAGGTGTTTTACCTCTTTCTTTGTAATCGCGGGTTCGATCCTCCGTAGCGGCGCTGGGGAGGCATACAAGTTTTAACCTGCCGGTTCACCGGGACTAATCGAAAGGTGTCTCCCTGCCCTTGGTTTGTGGGTTAGTCCGACCCCTTTCCTAAAATTTTGTAACAAAAAAATTATAGAATGAAATTTTCATCAAAGATTAAAGAAAGATGACGACCAATTCTTCGGAGGAAAGCATTAAGTAAGATTTAATAAACTTAAGGTGTTTAGTCAGTAAGTAAAAAATAAAATAAATAACCCAATAAAATAAAGGGATGCTAGATAACAAAAATTCGTAAGGTTAACAACCTAATTCCCTGGCTGTATGGAATTCTGCAAGACCGATTGTTGGCTCTTCTAGGACCACATTCTTCTTAAACTATCATATACATAACCAAAAGTAACTACATTAACAACAAATAGTTTAATGAGCAAGTGTGAAGTTCAGAATGTAAAAGGTCCCAAAATTCATAACACTTCTCTTTAATGTTTAAAATTATTTATTACACTAATTAATATAAAAAATAATTTGAAATTTCAATATTTGAGAAAATTAAAAAATTGTGTAGGTTGTTTTTTATTGAATTTATGATTCAATTATAATATATATATAATTTTTTTCCATATTTTTTAAAAGTGCCCGATATTCGCTGTTATTGAATATAAACTTTTTTTAATGGCCGTAGTTAGTGAAATGAAAACTTGAGAGAATAAAATTGGAAATTCTATCGTTTCCTTTTAAGTTCTCTTCTAATTCTGTTCCAACCTCCCAACTTCTCTATGATAAGTGTCATTGATATGAACATTTAACAAGATGGCCAATATGAGAATCCATTAAAGGTCTTCATCCTTTTTCTCGTCCCCATTAAATTAGGCTTTGTGTATTTAACAACATTGCGCAACTTTCATGCCCTGCTTCATCTCCCTCTTAGTTCCAACTCTTCGAGTTTAAATTGTTCCGTTTGGTTGAGAATTCAGAATCAAGTTCTAGGACAATTGCATTTCCATGGCAACTTCTGAAATGACCTTAAAGCTTCTTATTGACAAAAGCAAAGAAAAAGTTCTTTTCGCAGAAGCTGGAAAAGATTTTGTAGATTTTCTGTGTGTACTCTTTGCACTTCCTCTGGGTACTGTCACATGTCTCCTGGATACAAAGAGCATGGTGGGTTGCCTTGGCCATCTATATGAAAGTATACAAAACCTCGGTAAAACTTACATTCAAAAAGGAAAAAATATTGACTCCATGTTGAAGCCAACTATCAGCATAGCTGAAACTCCTCTCTTGCTTCCGAAAACCGAGTCTGTCTCTCATACGCCAAAGATCTATACATGTCCATCAATGAGTTGCCGCCATTGTGCAGCTGATAATCCAAATGCAATTTGTCCTTATTGCCTCCGAAAGATGACACACCAAATGACCAATGTTCCAGTTGCAGCAAACAATACAAAAAACCCTGTTGGAGGAGGTTTTGTAAAAGGTGTGGTGACTTATATGGTGACGGATAACTTGGAGGTGACTCCAATGTCCGGCATATCTAGCATTACGTTGCTAAATAGGTTTAATATAAAGGATTTGAGTACACTAGAAGAGATGACTGTTAATTGTGGCAAAACTGAGGTATGTTAAATTGTTCGTTTACAGATTTACAATACTTTCAAACTCTTGTGCGGAAATGAAATATTAAATTTATTTGTCCATGTTAGGTCCTGAACTTGCTGAAGGCTTCTCTGAGCACCGAGTCGGTCTTAACAAGTATCTTCTTGCAAAAGAAGGAAACCCGACAAAGTTCCAGAAAGAAGAGAGAGGAGGCCTAATGAGGAGAATATTTGTTTATGTTTATGTATTTGTTTCTTGGATAATCTTATTTCTTTAATGTTGCTTCCTTTTTGAACTAATAGGATTAGGTTCTATCAAGTTTTTTGGCTAAAACATTGCAAGAAGATTGACGTAAAAATTTTTACTGTTTTTTGGCCATTTGTAGCCACTTACCAATACACCAATTAGTTCATCGGATTTTATGTTAGGAAATAAGTGAGAATTATATATTTGTGTTAGGAAATAAGTAAGAATTTCATATTGAAAGTTGTGAGATGTGATAAGAATTTATAAAGTAAAGTTGTGGTGTGAGACTTTGTGTCGGCAAATTTTTGGGTGATGATACTAGAAAGTGTTCTTACTAGGATACTTGCAACAATATTGTTCATCAGTGTTAAAAAGAGTTAAAATTTTGTAACATTTTATTTTTCTTTGTTACAACATGTAACTTTTTAGTTTTAAGTTGCATAAAATTTATAAAGTTACAAGAAAAAACGGATAGACAAGATTAAAAAATATAAAAATCTAATGATGATGAGGACGTCTCCTCGCCAATAGTAGGTGAGGACATCCTCGTCCAAGTATGCACCTTTATGTCCTTGTCTAGTGTTCTTTTTCATTAAACCGACGCTTGTGACAAATTTTCTTAAGACTCCTCGGGTTTAACACTTAGACATTGACAGTGATAACTCCTTTATTTTTGACAGTAGAGCTACTAATCATGTAAGTAGCTCATTGTCATGGTTTATTTCCAGCTCATTGTCATGGTTAATTTCCTATGTTCCAGACTCCAGTGGCAAATTGTTATGTTAATTTCACTAACAAAATGTGACGATGCTAAATACAGAAATTTGATTGCTTAATTGAAATACCAAAATGCTGAACGCTAATTAATTAGCGTTCAAGTAGGCATTAAACATTTAGTATTCACGCAAATAATTTAACGTACACGTTGACGCTAATTTAGCCCATTTGGATGCTACATGTTTTTGGAAGCAAAATAAAAAATATTATTACAAAATTTAATATTAAATAAAAAACATAAAAGAAATATGAAAGCGAAAATGATAATAAAATAGAATATACGTATGAATCCAAAATCATATAAAGTACATACAAATTATCAATGTACATATAATAAAATAAATACATGTTAAATCTTATTTATAGTTGATAATTTATCTTGGAACTTATAAAGTTACAATGTTATACATAAATCTACATAATATTTTGATTATTCTAGATTATTTTTAAATCTTTTTAATAATAAAATAGATACATGTTGTATTTAATATATAGTTAATAATTTATCTTGTAACTTATAGAGTTATACTCTTATACATATATTTGTATAATAATTTAAGTGCTCTAAATTATTTTTAAATATTTAAAAATGCATGTTGTATCTTATGTATAGTTAATGATTTATCTTATAACTTATAAAGCTAAGTCCTATATATATATGTCTATGTAATAATTTTAGTGTTTTAATTATGTTTAAAATTTTAAATAATAAAATAGATACATTTGATGTGTATTTAGTAATTTAAAGTCTTATTCATTTTATGTTTCAAATAATAAAAGATTTCAAATGTAAATAAAAAATAAAAATAGAAAAAAAAAATAAACTAAGAGGCTCAACTATAGTCTTATACTTGTTCATTTACAAGACTCATTTTAGAGGCTCATGAATTTATTGATTTAAGATGTTCGTGAACAGATTCGTTAGTTTGCGAGCTTTAAATAAGCTGCGCTTGAATAAGAATTTGAGCTTGATAAAAAGCTTGGTTTCAACTCGAACTCGCAAAATTTTAATGAGTCGAGTCTCGTACATTCCAAAAATCGGCTTTGCTCGGCTCGGCCCGATTACAACCCTACTTTTCCACCTTCTCAAACACTTAACAGTGTGTTTTTTATAATTATGTTACGAAGAGTGCTGGATCTATTGGTGTATATATAGTCAATATTTTCAACAAATTTCGATACTAATTAACGACAAAATTTGTCAAAAAATTATGACATGATTTTTTTGACGAAATTCGTCTCTACTTTTCGACGAAATTCCTCGTATATTTAAATATGTTTTTTATAATTAACTTTTAATGCATCCTTTTTGTGGATTTTATACTCAAATTGAATTTGCTAGAATTTGTAATAGCAATTAATATCTCATTTATTTAATAAATAATAAAATTATTAACATACATAATATCAAATTTAATGAATTATTAATAAAATTGTCAATTAATATGTCATTCATTGAATATTGTGGACTTGTAGAAGTAACACAAGGTAGTTTTAGAAGATTTCAAACAATATAGTCTAAACTGTATCGTTTCTATTTTTATATATAATATATAGATAGAATTCATTGATATGAACATTTAACATGATGGCCAATAAATTTTCTGAACAGAATTCATAAAGGTGTTCAACCTCTTTCTCTTCCCCATGAAGTTAGCAAAAAACACATTTGTGTATTTAACAACATTACGAAACTTTCATGCTTTATATTCTACTCAAATTTGTATTCAACAATGTAACTGCAGTGCTTTCCCCATATGAATTAGGATTTGGTTTGTTATTTGAAGCATATGTTTTGGAGAGGTATATTACGGGATATTACTTCTCTGGAGGATCTTCCTCCACCTCTTACAGTTGAAATTGTATTTCCATGGCAACTTCTAAAATGACTTTGAAGCTTCTTATTGACAAAAGAAATGAAAAAGTTCTTTTCGCAGAGGCTGGAAAAGACTTTGTAGATACAGTCTTTGAACTACCTCTGGGTACTGTCACAACAACAATATCAGTTTTCAAAAATAATATCAGACACTCTATAAGTTCAAGTTAGACTATATCCAATCAGTTCATTTCAAATACAGTAAATTTATCAAAAAACGCACTAGTTACAAATGTCTTTTTTATTTCATTCCAACCAATTTTACTCTATTTTCAATATTAGAAAGAATATTCTAAATATATTCATCTCTTTACTATTTTTATATTTAATATAACAATCAATTATTCAATTTAATTATCGTTTATATTCAAATATCTTTTAAATTTATTCATCAAATTAATATACCTTTTATACTCAACTAAAATTAATTATAAATATATTTTAAATAACAATTAATCAATTAATTCAACTATAATAATTTTTATTTATCAAATAAAAAGAATAATTAAAATTTTTTTTAAAAATTAATATTTATCATATTTACAAAGTCAAAAAAAAAAGAAAAAAAAAATAATTTAGAGTAGTTCATAACTTAAATAAAATTTTGGCTCCATTTGTTTGGAGGGATTCATTTTTTGAAAAAAAAAATGTTTTCATCATTTTCTAACTTTTGGTTACAACGGAAAATTAGTCAATAAAATTATGACTTAAAAATCAATGAGAAAATAATAGTTATTTTTTACCTATTTTTAAATAAAATATTTTCTTATAAAAATATAAAATTAATATTTTTATTATATTTTTAAATATTTGAGTATGAAGCACCAAAAAATATGATTCTGTAAAAATAGAATTCAGAAACTTATTTTTTAAAAAAATATTTTTCTAAAAAAAATGATTTTATGTCAAACAAATGGAGTAATAAAGTAAATAATCACTTATCTAAAATTATAGTAAGATTTAGAATAAGTTCGAGTTCAAACCTACTCTAAATTAATCATCTCCACACATATCAAATTGGAATGAATTGTTGATGCTCTAAGAGTCTGTGATGTTTTTAGTGTCCGCTTCGAGAGTTGAGATTTTCGAGAAACTAAAAATGTGGTCTCTTTTTTCCTACAAATACAAATGTCAAGTCAAAGGTATCCTATAAATTAACAATTTCTATCCTTTTCAAGGTCATTGGAAATTTTTTTCTATTTTTTATTTCTCTAGCGCCTCATTAGGAATTTCATAGATAGTCAGTTCATTGCAGAGATAATTGCTTATCCTTCTGTTTTGTTGACCTTTATCGGCATAGCTTTTAGCTGAACGAATTTTCACTCCCTTGTGAGCTAACTTCTCCAAGAACATTTTCAATCTAACAGAGTATGAAAAATGTTGTTGTTTAGTCATTCAGGTTCAACTTTCTGAAAGTCATAGAAGCAAGGTTGACTAAAACTGTTCTTCATATATGCATGCATTCTGTCAGTATCTCAACCTTGTTTAAAACGACCTTCCCAAACACATTCTTGGATGACAATGTTAATCTCCTTAACACTCTCAAGTATGGCATAAAGATCATCTACTCTCAATGAATGACAGAAAGGCTTAAGGATATCTTGCTTCATGGTTTCCATCTTAGCCTTTTGAATTAAAGTTCTCATCACCTAGGCAAAAATTCTCTTTAACTCATATTTAAAACACATACAAAAATACAAAGTCAGAATATATATATAATAAGTTATAAATAATGTTAATAACAATTAATTTTTATTTAAAAAATGGTCAAACAGTCAAAACAACGTCAGTTAACGGTCAAAAGTCATAGTAAGAGAAAGTCAACTCTGGTCAAAGTAATGTCGACCAAAGCCAACGACGGTCAAGGTCAACGTCATTCAACGAAGGTCAAGGTCAACGTCAGTCAACGTTGGACGGTTGTCGGTTGGTCGTCGATTGGTTGGGTCCGGCCTGGTCGAATCTCTTTGGTTGGTTCAAATCAGTTTGAATTGTTCAAACCCTAGTCAACTTTGACTTTTCTTTTCCCTCCAATCCTATTGCGCCATGTCAACCCATTCTTTTCATCCTTCAGTCGCCA
>CANYCX012539448.1:0-14236 GCA_948193385.1 Breynia disticha f. nivosa | reverse complement strand
CGAATTGCATAAAATTGAGTTTGTTGGATAGATATGGATGTGTAGTAACCTTGGGGACTTGATTTTATGATTCATTCATGGTTTAGAATCTTGAAAATGGTATTTTATGAAGAGAGAACGGTATGTTGGAAATTATTATTTTAAAATGGATGCAACAGAATTCTTATTTATTGAATTAACTTGGAAATTATTTTGTCAAATAAATTGTATAACGGTATGTTGGAAAAAATTTTTGGAGTGTATTAAATGTTCATAGAGTTTAATTCTCTATTATTATTATTATTAAATTATTAATAAATCAAAAACTTGATTTTCGGAATTTGAATATCATCTATAGGAGGGAAGAATACGCAAGTGGTATTTGAATTTTGGGGGTCACACCTCTTTATGCAAAATGAACTTTTTTACTGCTCGATATTGTTGTGCTGACTTCCATACGGTTCGTGCTCTATGTATTAATCAATTTGTATAATGTCAACACGTGCAACTCACACCTTGTACTAAAAATAATTCAGCACGGTCCCCATATTGAGTAAGACAGTCACTGTGTTGTGCCCAAACATTCAGTACGATGGGCGTGCTCTCACACATAGGTCGTTTGTAAAAATCTGGCATAAATAGTAGTCAACACTGTGTTGAGTCGGCACATTAGGCATGTTGACAATTTTCATGCTTGTTTCTCTCCTGAACACTTACAAACCTGTGCATATATCTTCCTGACACAAATATCAATATAGATTATTGAATCAAGAATCAAAACCATGCAAAAATAGTCGACAATCTATAAAGGTACAAATTACTCTACGCAAAAGTATCACATTAAAAATGAATGAGATTTCCTATCAATTATGATTTCAAATGCAATCTTTAGGGGAAATTTAGATGCGCTCATAATATACAATTTATGATATGAAAATATATTCATATTACTCGCGCAACAAACTCCCCCACACTTGAATCTTTGATTGTCCTGAGAAAAGTATGGATCAAGATCAAACTACTAGCCCATCCAACAACCAATCACATAACATCAATCTCAATCAAGTCCAACTATAACACAATCAAAAGGGTTTATTTACGAAACAAATAGTCTAAATACCAAAAGCAAATTCCACATAAATGAATTGAAGAGTAGTTATTAAGAATAATCTAGTGGCATCTCTACACTTGAACGGTAATAGACAAATGGTCCCTTTTTATTACTATAAACTTTTAACCTTAGCCTTTTATTTAAAATATTTTCCTTTTCTTTTCCTACTTCTCTTTCTTTTTCTTTTTCTCTTTATTTGTTTATTTTTATTTTGTTTTATTTATTTATTTATTTATTTATTTTCTAACTACTTCTTTCTCTAGGATCTTTCCCTAACACTAGTCGTGTTAAAAGCCACGTCCACCTTCTTGAGCATCTGCAGTCACAGAAATGGCCAGTTCTGTAACATGACCACCATATTGATTGGCACAGGGGCGTGCTATGCTAAAAATAAACTGACAACACTAATTACTCGTAGAACTTGCGACAATCAAACACTCAATCATAATATCAATTCATTGCAAAAAAAAACTACAAGAAAAATGACTCAATAATATGGCACATAGCATGAAATACATCCAAACATCATCTCAAACATACATGATAACTGTTAGTATAGTTGCAAATCATAGAAGATAATACATAATTGTAGTGCCATATATATCACTAAACAAACATATAAAGCAATGCAAAAGAAAACAACACATTAATCATATAGAGCCCCAAATAGAAACAGTGGAAGATTACCTAAAAGATATGTTGATAGAGGACAAATAGGAATGATAGCATAAGGATTAAAATCTAGGGACTGAGCTACATCTAGAACAGATGACCACAATTGATAAAGAGTAAAAGATGTTAGGGGTGCACTGTACTACTGCGGTGGGGAGTGATGTTAATGAGTACTACCAAATTGCTCAAGGAAATCATTGACCATTACTGCACTTGGAGAACGACAACTCAGACACTATACCAAAGAACAGACACTGATCAAAATAGAGTCTAGATGATTCGTGGTCTCTCGATGATATGTCTTGAGCTGCTCTACATGTTATGTGTGTACTCTCGGTTGCTCTTCAATGTACGCAACTCTCTTATTAAGCCATCTACTACTCTATAATATGCTCTTGCTGCCTCTGTACATTATTAAATCATTAGGACTGTAACATTTTCGTCCCAAAATCATGTAATTAATATTATAAGTGAAATGGTTAATGAAAATAAGATTTTTTTAATAAAACAAAGAAAAACAAATGATTTGACATAAATGTATGGAAGGTTGATAAAAAGTTTGATAAAAGGGTAATGTAAACTAACCTAGAAAGAGGAGAAAGCTGCAAAATAGCCAAGAACACGTAGTGGGGAGTAAAAAATGCGTGGTGGGCACGAACACGTGTAATCAACATTCTACCACTCGTATTGACTGTTTTGGTGAAAAATATAAGTTCGGATGATCAAGGAATCGAGCAGAACTTTCAAGATTCAACTCAAAGCATGAGAGGAAAGGTAAAAGAGAGAGGTGAGGAAAGAAAGAGAGATTTAGTGAGAGAGTTAGAGATTTAAGAAAGGAAATTTATTCGAGTTATCGAATCAATCGTAATTCAGAGCAGGTGATCTAGCGATATAGCCAAAATAGGTAAAACCTAAAGTTTATCTCAATGTTTTATAAATTTTATTAGTTTTACTATTGAATTGATTATTGAAATGAATAGAATTGATTTAGAATCAATTGAAATCTAGTAATAGTTGTTATAAAAAGAATTTGGAAATTTCTATGGTTAGGTTTAGGGTTTGTAAGAACGAGAACCAAAAGGATTGAAAATTTTTGGGCATGCATTATAATTATTGTTATATAGGATCTTATAGAAAGATTCATATATTGTTTATTTAGGACGACAAACTTAACGATCAGGGCAGAACCAGAGTACTTAGAGGCCGAAGTATTTCAGTTGACTGTTGAGTAGTCTAACTCACTTAAATATAATGAATATGCAAACTTATAAATGATGTTAATTAAGTACTCGAATTTATATATTAATTAAGATCAAATGAAATAAAATTGGAAATGAATACGTTTACATTGTCGAATTTATATATTAATTACGATCAAATGAAATAAAATTGGAAATGAATACGTTTACATTATCGAATTGCAAACAGGTTTGAGCAAAATGAGAATGCAAACAAGTACATTACGGTACAAATAATATAACTGTATGTTACGATTATGATTGACGTGATATGGTGTTGATATGATGAGGTGTGGATTGGTGATATATGATCGATCATACGTAGAGGGGTTTATACTGTAGAGGGGGGGTCCTTTTTATAGGATCATTTTTGTAGAGGGATTTATACAATACATTATTATTATAACATCCTTGTCCCGAAAATGCATAATTAATGTTATAAGTAAAATGTTTAATAAAACTAAGAATTTACATGATAAAATCATAAAAATAAATTATTAGGAACAAGTTTAAGGAAGGTTGAAAGAAGTTTGATGGAAGGTTGATGTTAAGCAAACAAAGAATCAAAGGAAGCATAAAAACAGAAAATTACACGTGGTGGAGAGTGGGAAAAATGTGTGGTGGGCATGACCATTCGTAATCCACATCCCACCACGCATAGTTTTCTGGTATGGTGAAAAAATATAAGATTATGCAATCGAGAAATCGAGCAGAATCTTCAAGAACACAATAAAAACTCCAGACGAAGGGGGAAAGAGAGATAAAGTGCTGAGGAGAGTGACAGAGATTAAGAGAGAAACTTAAAGATTTAGTTAGGAAATTGATTCAAGTTATCGAATCGATCATAATCTTGAGCTGGGAAATCAGTGCTATTATCGAAAAAGGTAAAACTGAAATTTTTCGTAAATTTTTACGAGTTTTGGTATTAAAAGCTTTGAGTTTTCCTAAATGAATTATTGAAATAATTAGACAATTGAGATAGAATTGATTTGGATTAGGAATTTACGATGTAAAAATAAATTTTAGGAAATTCTAGGGTTAGGTTTAGGGTTTGTAAAGTCGATAAGTAAAAGTAACAAAGTTTTTAGTGCATGCAATATAATTACTGTTATAATTGGATCTTATAGAAAGATTCATTCGTATTTATATAGGACGACAGACCAGACGGTCAGAGTAGGACCAGACCACACAGAGGTCCGAGTATTTTCGTTGACAGGTGAGTAGCCTAACTCACTTAAAATATAATGAATACGTAAATTTAATTATGATTTTGATTATTGGTTGAATACATATATGAATTGTAATTGAATCAGACAGAGTGGTAAAATGTGAAAATTGTATAGAATTGGAAACGAATGCGTTCATGATATCAAATTGGAAACACATGAACAAAATGAAAATGCAAATAGGTACATATACTTTTACTCATCGATATACGTTGCATGTTTGCATTGATTGATATGGATATGAGATATGAAATTCCATTGAGATATGGATATGATAGATACAGATACAGATATGATATGGTATTGTTGGAGAGATGGTTTGGTGATTAAATGATCGATATATTGGAGAGGAAGCATGGAGAGGGTATATCGAGCATATTGCATATGAAATTATGTTGCATGACGATTGATAAGGAATATTGTATATGAATGAACGGATCAAAGAAAATGTAAAAGAATGAGATAATCAATCAAAACTAAGTCGAATAGAATTTGTAATCGTTTATACAGGTTTTACATTTTATTATTTATATGCCGAGAATTGTATTAATTATTTATTGGTTATATTATGTTCTTAATAGACTATTCACTAAGCCTGCAACTTACGCAACTGCAATGTTTGTTTCAAAATCTAGTAGAGCGCAGAGATAGAGATTATATTTGACAGGTGGGTCGATTGCTACTCCTATACCATTAATTGTATTAATTATTTATTGGTTATATTATGTTCTTAGGATGTTTTGAGTGTTGTTGAATATTTTAATTGCACATACAATATGTTTTATGATAGACTAATACATGCACTTGTTTATTGAGATTGGTGATAAATGTATATGTATGAGTTTGTTGCTTTTTAAGATCTATATTATTGTTGAGATGTATGTTGCTTAATATGTTGGTAGTGCCTAAGAGCTATTATTGTGTTCAATTTGTTTTTACAGGAATGGACCTTGATTATGGGTATAACCAGATTATAGCTGTTATATAGTAGTTCTACGTAAAGTATGAACTTCCATATTAAAGAATATAAGGGCGTATTAGTTTAACACAAAACTTAATCCATGGATGTGTTAACTATTACGATCAATATTCTATGTATATAGCAGAACAACTATAAACTGATTATATGACATACTTGTGTATATGATGAATAATGGTTAATGATAATGAATGACGAAAATATGATCAGAAAAGTTTTTAAATATTACAAACTTTAATAGTTAGAAAAGTTATTAGTAAATGATTAATACAGTAATAGGAATAGGACGTTTTAATTTGGTATCAGAGCAGGGATATGATCTCTGGATATGTTATTGATATATGATTTGTGATTGCATTTGCATCATTATTGTATGAAATGTGTACTTAATTAGTTTCATTTTGTTTTATAGATATGTCAGAGCCTAGACATCCTATTGAGAGAGGGAGTAGCAGACCCTACAGTACAGTTATCACGTGTAGGATCAAGAGATACACATTTTGATCCTGACTATCTGCAGTATGGACCAGCTTATGCTTATCCACCACCCCCACCTTACTATCCGATGTACAGAGATCTAACTTTAACAAAATATCATATTAGAGCCAGAAACTTTAAGGAATTGAATAAGTTGGGAGCTGTAGAGTTCAGCGGTACCATAAATCCACGATTGGCTCATGAGTGGTTAGATCGGGTTATCAGAGATTTTGAGATGATATGATAGTACGGTGGACAGGTTAGAGTTTGCAGTATCATTGTTACAGGGTGGTGCGTACAAATGGTGGAAGACAGTTCCCCATTCTTTGGAGTTTCCACGAGTTATAGCTTGGGAGGATTTTTTACGAGAGTTTAGAAATAAGTACCTATCAGAGGTATATCTAATACAAAAAGAAAGGAGTTCTTAGCTCTGAAGCAGGGGAAGATGACTGTAGTCGAGTACGAGTTACACTTTACCTAGCTATCACACTTTGTTGAGAGCTACATTGCGTCTAGTAAGGATAAATGTAGATTATTTGAGGATGGTCTGAATAAGAAAATTTGCAAACAAATCCCTATGACAGAGACAAGTGAGTATACAATGTTGAGAGATGCAGCAATTATAGCTGAAGAACTTCTTAAAGTTAATAATGATAGGGAAGAGCAAAAAGCAAGTAAACAGAAGAGGGTAGTAGCTCCAGAAGAGTCTAGAACACCGGCTAAGAGGATTGAGTTTACCCCTACTTATACTAGATATTGAGGATTTACCACAGGTTGATTATGACAATTTTCTTATCCTAGCGTATTTGTGGTAGAGGATCTGGACGGGAGGACAAGGTAGCTCTACGACAGTGTCAGAACCTGCTAGATTTCCTTGCCCACATTTTCAAAAGCTTCATTCAGGTGAGTGTAGGTTGTTGATAGGAGGTTGTTTTGTATGGTCAGCAGGGATATGTTGCTAGAGATTGCCCTACTGGGAGATATATGGTTGGGATAGAGAGAGATGTTTCTCAGATACAGTCAATGTCACAGAGTACTGACCCGATGGCTATGACTAGTGGTATTCGAGGATGGGGTAGAAGAGTTTCTTCTACTTCAACATCTGGTCGAGGCAGAGTAGCCTCTGGTACTCAAACACAGGGACAGCTAGGATTTTTACAATATCTCAAGAGGAGGCAGCATATGTCCTTGGGGTTATCATAGGTGAGTTACATTTATTCAGTGTTTACGTTTATACATTGATAGATCCTAGTTCTACACATTCATTTGTCAATCCCAGAATAATTCATGTAGTAAGAGTTAAACCTGAAACACTGAGACAGAGCCTGGGAGTTAATACTCCATTAGGCAAAATGATATGGGCACATACAATATATAGAAATTGTAAAATACAAATACAAAGTATAGAATTGACAGTTGAATTAATTTTATCAGATTTGATAGAGTTTGATCTAATTCTGGGTATGGACTGGTTAGCTCGTCATCAAGCTAAAGTGGACTACCAAAGAAGTCATAATTAAACCGAAAGAACAGATCTGATGCTCAAAATTGAACTCCTATTTATTTTATTTTATTCAAAAACATTGATTTTTTAAACAATGAGCATCTAAATAATATATATACGTACATATGGATTTTTAAACGTACCATACAGTAAGTAGATTATCTTATGCAAACTAAAAGATATACAATTTTTAGTAAATCCTAAAAATGCAACCCAATGGCTAATTTAAAAAATGCTCCATCAACCTCGCTCATGGAAATCCTCCTAAACCTGCACACATATACAAAAGAAAACAAAGGTGAGTATATAGAAATACACAGTAGGTGAATCCTTATAACTGTAATGCTAAATGAGTAAGGGAACCTTCGTCCTTCACGACCTAACCTCCACACAAATACAATTCATTAAGTCTATGAATCGATAAACCAACTATACTAGGTCAAAAATTTCATAACAATGACATTTAAGTACTCAACACAGGGGGAACGGCCAAGGGGAACGACCAGCTTGGTCATTTACCAGACCGTTCACACTCCCTAGTCACTTATACAAAGGGAAGGAAATGTGAAACGGCCAACTTGGCCGTTCCCTTGGCAGCTCACACCTGATGGTCAGACTATACAACATTTTAATACTTAATCACATTCAACCATTCAAGCACACATTTAGGCCACCCTCTTCCAAACACACACGTGTATTATCTCATTATAAACATGCCATTTTCTATTGATTTCTATTCATACCCCATTTACACACAACCATTCCAACATCTTACTAACCATTCATAATAGTCATAACCATACCACATTCATCCATCATAAAACATATGCTCATTCATTCATAAATTCATACACAACAACATAAATGATCCTTCACACCTTCATTATACCAATCCAACATAACATTCACATTTATATCCTAGCAAAATGAATGAATGAAAACATGTTTGTGATTATGCAAACACACGCAATGCACCACTCCGGAGCCTTAAACTTAGCAAAGGAGAGACTCCCCTCAATCCCTGCTACTTTGGGCATAACCCCTCAAATCAAGAAAGACTCCACTCTCTTTGCGAAAAATTGGGCCAAACCCCTTGTTTTCATATGAAGAGAGACTCCACTCATCTTCACGCATATGGGCCATAAACCCCTCATTCATAAATCTCATGCAATTATGCTCACACATTGCCATATGCATAATGAATAAAATGAAATCCATTCCCAAAACACTCATACACTTATTATCAACATTGACCACCTTGCAAGCATTATATCATTCAAACAATTATTCACGTGCAAAATAAGTTCACTTAGTCATCTTTCCCATCATTCATATTATCACATTATAAAAATTCACAATAACACCTCATGACCAATCTTATCATCGCATCGAAAACCACACATACACAAGCTCATTTATAATACTATTAAGGCATAACCAACTCATACATGACCAAAACAACATACATATTTATCCAAACCACTATGCAACGCCAAAAAATGTAAAAATCATTTCGAATAAATACAAATTTTAGAACCATTTTTTTCTTTTTGAAACATGAGTTATAGGAGAGAGATAATGGATAAATGGTTTTCAAACACATCAATACAGGTCATACATCATTAATAATTTGAAATGAAAAAGCAATGGAAACGTTTTGCACACAGTGTTTGCAAATCCCTTATGCACTACAGTGGTGTAAACACACAACATAAAGACCATTCAAAACTAGGAACTCGACCTTTAGTACCGCACCGCTAGCCTCGCTGATCATTTAGTCCCGTCACTAGGACCTATCACTCTGCACACAATACGGAAAAACACAGGTGAGTATATAAAATACTGATTAAGGGACCCCTCAGCGTTATTATGCTGAGGTGTAGGGGAACCTTCGGTCAACACGGGTGTACGAATGGAGTACAAGCCGTATTTGCACCTAAGTCCGCTAATGGCTCACCATAGCCATGCCACAAACAATATTTTTAAGTGTTTTATATGTTAAGTAATCATCCTAAACCATTATCTCACATTAGATAATCATTAGCACATTATTTAGGCTAAAATAGGGTTTCTTTACCAAAATAACGTAGGTTTTCCAAGCCTTAACGTACGTTATTCATGAATACTTTTCCAAGGTATGAACAACGTATGTTTAGATCAAAATAAAGTATGTTTTGCTAGGTTAACGTACGTTAATAAGCACATTAACTTATGTTAACAGGATTAGGAACCATTCTGTCCATTTTTCGAGTTATATATCATACATACACATTTTCCACTTCACTTAACATATGAAGCAACCTCCAAAACACTTGTATAACTCACCTATACACTCAAATCACCATCATCATCCATTAAACACATGATTAACAACCTTAATCAAGATCAAATCAACCAACAATAAACATTAATTTACACCTCATATATTCTTTTCATATTTCAATCTTTCAACGTAACTTTTACAATACTTATGCTCTTCCATTTACATCATATTCCAAGAATCAACACCATTGAATCACATATGTCAAGTCATCTAATTCATGATTATATTCATCCATTAATCCACATTCACTCATATCAACACATGTGATCATTCAAGCCATAAGTACACTAAATTAACATCATGTTCATCACATCTTCATTTCCATATCTCATATCATTTTCTTTTAAGAACTTGAATAACACATTACCATTGAATAACCATAATTCTAAACAAATCAACATCAAATCCCATAACGTACACAATTGCACATAAAACATATAAAACTTTCGCATTTGTCAAGCTTAATCGAGAGCACATATCATTCAATCACAAGTCATCGGTCACGATTCACAACGATACATAACCATACCAATGGTACGCATTCCACATAACTCAATCACAAGCACATTCATTTGTTTTCTGTGAATTCAATAACATGTATGTATAATTAATGCCAAATGCAATGATAATGCATTGTCCACACATATGTACCTCAGGGTTTGAAACATCGGGTCTACCCCGGCATCAAATCATCGAGCTATCGCTCGATATAAACATAACACCAAGAGTCAAGCTCTTGTGTAATCAAACATTGGGTTAATCCCCCATTTTATCACATGTGAGCTATAAGTTCCCTTTCACAATGTATGAACACACACGTGCTCATGCCAATACAATAATAATATGTATGAATGCAACTCCATGCATTCCATCTCAAACCTCCTCAGTAACATATGCAAAGAATGTTCCACAATCATACATATCACCATACAAGCAATCACGCTCAATGTAACCAAACTCAGGATAAACCAATATACACTTATGTAACTCAAAGAGAGTTCATCACTATCATTAACATGGAACATTCTATCTTGCACATGGATGCTCAAACACAATTCATTATATCAATCATAAATGCCAACTTGTGGCAATAATATTCACAACATATCATATCATAAACCAAACATTTGTAACCTATTTCACACATCATTCTCAATTACATCTCACATATATTATACATGGCCAACTCGTGGCCCAAGCCATCACCATAAGTATAAAGCACCACTTATAGCATACACATGTACGTTTGAACAGCATTCATTATAAGCTTTGCACTTAGAATAATACACCACATAACATTCATAACATGCCATACAAGTTACTTATAATTCAACTTCACATTTTCCATACACTTGATCAAATTAGCATTCAAAGCATGCAAGTATAACTAACATATCTCTTTCCAAACATTCTTATCAATTTTCCAAAGAATCACTTAAAGAATAACAAGTCAAGTCTTATTTTTTAGCTTATATTTTGATATCATTTCAACAATATCAACATTATTGAAAAAAGACTAATCATACAATGACAAACATTCCATAGTAAGCGTCAAAGAACACTTACCTCGCGTTCCTGCAAACGCAATTCGGCACTAACCTCCTATTCGGTTTTCGTTTGTCGCCTCCTATACAAAATGTATTAAATTGCATGTTATATACTTAATTACTCATTTATCTAACAATTTCCTCAAAATCTCGAAATTCTCCCATAAACCCTAATTCCTTAAACCTCATCAAATCTTGTGTTTTCTGTTAAATACTTATAGAATAAGTAACTAAAACCAAAACCCATACCAAATGTACTGCATTTCATACACATTTCAGCATTGAACAAAAAATTCGTACTTTTCCTCTCACTTGACTTTAAACCCTAATGTCAGAAATCTGGTCGGGAGGATTGTTATGCTGTTAATCCCTTCAAATCCCCTTGTTTACTGGTAGGTTTTGTTGTTGGGAAGGCATATGAATGGTGTGTGGATGTTAGGAGAGAGTTTGCAGGGTTGGGGGTTGTTTTTCCCCCTGTTTGGCTTATTCTCGGCCTTTTAATGACATTTCCAGACCCCTGATAACGTACGTTATTTTGCACATTAACGTACGTTAACTAAAACTGAGTTCTAGGGAACATGGCATAATAACGTACATTATTCTTCCCCATAACATACGTTAATCCATTTGAAGGCATGATAACGTAAGTTAATATTCCATTAACATACGTTAATAAGGTTCAGCCTGCTCATTTTTCAATTCTCGACTTCCTTTTAATACCCGAAATATATATACTCATACATACATACTTACAACTTATTCTAATCATTATTCCACCTAAATTTAAACCTTTCCAAACATCAATTAACATGAATTAACATCCCCATTTTATAATCATTATTTCAATTTTAAAATGGATGAATTTTTGGGGCGTTACAGCTCTTCCCCTTAAGAAATTTTGTCCCCGAAATTTGAATCCAGTTAAGTTCATTATCGACTCAATTTAGCTTAAACCCACAATTTTTCAGTTTTAGTTCTCGAGCTTAAGGCAACAAACAAAAATGAAACATGTTACTCATTATTAACATATCCCTATGTTCAGTTCACTTCCAGATATAAGGTTATAGTCCAGATTAATCAAGTTTCTTTCAAACTTACATGTTTAATTACATACAATCACATAAGAACAACAAGATTCCCATTATCATATTCATCTCAAACATACTCCATTACATATTCTCACCTCAACACACAAACCTTTCATAAACTTTCTCATAACAAGTAAAATAGTCCACATTAACATTTTAACAATCAATTCCAATTCATATTCACATCAGTTTAAACCTTTAATATTCCTTTACTTTACCCTTATTATTCCCAACACACATTATGTGACACTCATTTTTAAACATTTCCATTTTCATCAAATCTGATTTTAGACACTATTTTTTTAAAACATATCTCGCAAAGATAATGAAGATGGGATAAGAATAAAACATATGTATATATATATATATATATGTAAATCAATGTGGCAAACATGCAATTAACTCAAACCAAGCCTGATACAAAATAATGAATATGCAGAAGCTATAGTTTTGGTTTGAAAACAATGCAGATGCCAAAAGCCTATCATGTATAAGGCTATACAAAAGTCAATAGTGTAGAGTCCCCAAAACCATCTACGAGCCGACCTGCTAACTGTATCACACATGCTTGCTCTGCCCAAAAGTATCGTCCAGCACCGCTACTGTCGATCTGCACACAATTAACAGCCAAACAGAAAGGTGAGTTTTTTAAAAATACTCAGTAAGCAAATCCTACATTCCATTGAGCTGCGTGCGCAGGGGAACCTCGGCCTCCGCAGCCTAATCTCCTCCAATTTCACTATAATTTAGGTATTTTAATTAATACATCCAACAAGCAAGTCGAACACAACTTTGGGTGATCTTTTGTAAGGCTGAACAAGGGAAACGGGCAGGGAAAACGGCCATACTGGCCATTCCTTCCCAAGAATTCGTGTTTAGGAGGCAAACGGCCACAAGGCCTTTCCCAGGCCGTTTGCACCTGTATATCAGTAAAACAGATTGCATTTTTCATAATTTAAGCTTTCCATTATCTCAACACACAATAGGTCATCATTTCTCAATAATTCCACAAGTCATTCTCACACCAAGTATATCATTTCCAAACAAAATACACCCACACACACAAAGCAATTCATTTAACCAATTCACACAATTTACCAATCATTAAAGCCATCACATACTTAAGGTTTCTTCCATTGTTTCCTTTCAAAACTTTAGAACTCACATGCCATTCCATAACATCATAATCAACACTCTTACCACAACCAATTTCGCAACCATTCAACAAATAAAGATCAAACTTCGTGGGATCAACACATTCATACTAAATTCATAACTCACATCGCAAGTGCATAAATATGAAATGCTAATGCGACTATTCTAAATGTATGCCCCCGGGGTCTTAATTTGTTTATAGTGCACGTGAGAGAGTCCACTCTCATAAGTTGGCAAATCCCCTGATTTGAGCTTTTGCTCGATTGGCAAATCCCCTGATTTGAGCTTTTGCTCGATTGGCAAATCCCCTTATATAACATACAAGATGTTATTTCACATGTACATTTATGAAATTCAATTGAATGTGAACATTTCATACCCAATCAACTTTCATTTAACATTGTCATTCAATCACAAGATTGCACATGTAATAAACAAATTTCTTCATTACAATCTCACCAACAACAAGTTATAAACATTATTTTCATATCATTTCCTAACACATAGGATGTTAATCACACACCCAAAATTCATCGAACATAAGCACAATCACCATTAAACCATCTCATGCCAACATTTAATCAAAAACATAATATCGCGTACAAGCAAGCCACATTCTCAATTCATAGACATCATATACAATTTCATTTACATAACAATACAAAAACATTTTTCCTCAATATGATCACAAGAACGTTCATATGCAAGCCAAAACTTCGAACTGTAAGTGTCGGTACACTTACCTCGGGCTCCAAGCTCGCGCTCCTCGCCTGCTCTCCGATTCGGATCCCGAACCGCGCTACCTACATGCATTACAAACCATTTAAAATCTCTATAATCAATCAATCTACCACACTTTCCATTCTCTAACCTCTTTTTCCTACATTTCCTAAACCCTAAAATCTTCAACATTCACAAAACTCACACTAAAACCCAA
>CANYCX012539420.1:0-19138 GCA_948193385.1 Breynia disticha f. nivosa | reverse complement strand
CATATGACTCAATTCACTGGGATTTTGTAGAAGAGGTCCTCATGAGTTTGAATTTTCCTACAAGGTATGTGAACTGGATCATGAAATGTTTATCATCTTGCTCCTTTTCACTTATGCTCAATGGAACTTTGGAAGGATATTTCCTTGGTAGCGAGGCCTATGACAAGGTGATCCTATGTCCCCATTACTTTTTGTCTTGTGCATGGAATACTTGTCCCGCTGTTTTGATTACAAAATCCCTACTGATTTCAAGTATCATCCAGGGTGTAAACAAATGAAGCTAGTTCATTTATCTTTTACTTATGACTTATTTATCCTGAGTGGTTTAGATATGTCGTCTATCCAGGCCATCTCTGAGATCCTCTCTCATTTCTCTTGTGTGTCAGGTATGCATATCAATGAGGCCAAAAGGTCAGTCTTTTTCTTTGGAGCTAACGATGTTATGAAGCAACAAATTCTTTTCACTCTAAGATTACAAGAGGGACAATTACCAGTTAAATACTTGGGAGTACCTTTAGTCTCTACAAGACTGAAAAAAGTGCATTGTCAACCATTGCTTGACAAAGTCGCTGCAAGACTTAGCAGTTGGACCACTCGTACCCTTTCCTATGCAGGTAGACTACAACTTATCAATTTATTCTTGCGCTCGCTATATGTATATTGGTGTTCTGTATTTTTCTTGCCTACTTTTATTACAGATGCTATTGACATAATGTGTCGCTCTTTTCTATGGTCTGGCAAGGAACATAGTTCAAAAAATATGGTTGCCTGGCAGGAAGTATGCAAACCAAAAAATGAGGGTGGTTTGGGAATCAAGGATTTAGAGCAATAGAACAAAGCTGCCTTAGCTAAAAAAATGTGGGAACTGCTAAACAACAAATCCTCTTTGTGGGCTATATGGATTTCACAGGTCAAACTCAAACAACTCAGTTTCTAGGGAATCACTAAACCTTTAGATTGTAGTTGGTCATGGGGTAGCATCCTAAAATTACGACCAGTTTTCTCAGAGTTTTTTATATACAAGATTAGGAACGGACAAGATTTCTCCTTTTGGTATGACCCTTGGCTCGATGGACAGTCCATAAATCAAGCTTTCCCTGAATTATCTTTGACTAATATGGACATAGTTAGGAAGGCTAAGGTCGCTGACTACTGGAGGAACAATGAATGAAAACTGTCGGACTCTCTAGATGATGAAACAGAGAGTGCATGGCAATACATAGAGCATATACAACTTAATGCACATAGGTCTGATAAAGTGGTCTGGAAACTTACACCTATAGGGATATTCACTATTCAAAGTGTTTGAGCAGCTATCAGACATCAATCTCCTAAAGTGCAATGGTATCATTTACTATGGGGACCACAACATATACCAAAACTGAGTTTCATAGTATGGTTGGCTATAAAAGGCCGATTAGCTATAAAAATAAGGCTTTATCAGTGGGGATTAACTCCGGATACAACATGTGTGTTGTGTGGGACAATGGATGAAAACATCAATCATTTGTTTTTTGAATGTCATTTTTCTGCAACAGTATGGCAAGAAGTTTTAAACAAATGTTGTTTCTTTCGAGGAGGGCAAACATGGAGTAGAGAAGTAACATTCTTTTCAAGAAGAACTAAAGGAATAACTATGCTCTGCAAAGTTAGTCGCTTATTATTTTGTGCAGTTGTCTATTTTGTTTGGCAGACAAGGAATGAGACTATTTTTAGTAATCACCGTCCTATACTTGCACAAGTCTTGAGATGTATTGTTGATATTGTTCGTCTCAAACTTAATATTAGTGGGAGTCTATTAACATGAAGACTCAGCTGTATAGCGTTTATTTATTAGTGTGCTAGTGCTAGTATAGATAGTTGAGAGCTAGGATTGAACCACAAAAATTATAACTGCTGTAATTTGTACATCTTTAATGCTTAATATAATGTTTGTTACCAAAAAAAAATTTCTATATTATGATAATTTTAAAATTTAATATTGTGAATATAGCTAATTTTTTATGTAAATTTTTGTGAACTAAATTATTTAAGAAATATGATATCAGCTAATTTTTTATTAATATATATTTGTGCACAATTGTAAACTTATTTCTCACTTATGTGAATTAATATGAACAAATAATTTTTAATATTTAATATTCATAAACTTTTGTAAACTTTGTTTAAATATAATTTAACAATTTATTACATTTTGCATCAATATGTTTTTGTGAATTTTTGTAAACTTACAAAAATAAATTATTAATTAATTATTTTTCTAATACAAATTGTTTTATTAGTTATATCAGAAATTTACTAAACTTAAATATTATTTTTCACAATATATAATTTAAACCTTATAATTTTGTTAAATTTTCTCCATAAAAAAACCAAGTAATAAAAAATAAGATTGCACCATCAAGTCTAATCCAATTTTACCATTCAAATTAGTATATAAAATAAAACAACATCAAACCAATAAGAAACCTAATAAACTGAACCGATTGTAAGTATTATACATTTAAATTATTTTAAAAATTAAATAATTTATATATACACATTTATTTATATTATTTTAACAACCGATTCGACCAATAAACAAACTAATCAGCTTAATTTTTAGTTCAATCATCCATAACATTGAAAAAATTGAAAGAATACAATTCTTGGATATAAAAAAGAAATATCATAAAAAAAATAAGTGGATTCATTACAACACAATTGGTATATGACGGCAAAAAACAGATTTTCAACACAAAATGCAGAGCTTCAGTAATCAATCAAGTGAAGAAAAAAAAAGCAGTCTTTTATACACAACTCCAGCCATCACCATCCTGTCTTTACTTCACCCTCAACACATTCATTCCTGCTGCCAATTACTCAGAAACACATCATCATTGTTAGCTCTAAAATCTGCTACACCACCCCACTCACTCCCTGCGCAACTCTGATTTTGACCACCAACTGTTTCTTGGTTCTATAGTTTCCAACATCATTTTATAATGCTTCCACTACTTAGTATCAAAATTCCCAGATGAACCACACGGCTTCAACCCAATTCAACATTCTCCACTGTGAATCACATTACCACATCAATCATACCCAATACAAATGTTCTATGCATCCACGCAAGACTTATTTTATGGACAAATTATCTATCAAGTAATTCTACTATCCTCAAAATTTCAGAATTTAAAGATGACTTCTTACAGAAAATTGGTCTTCTTACCCCTCCTCAACAAGTTTTTAACAGAAATTTTAGAACCAACCTCATCCTATTACATCTCAATCTTCAAAAAATATAGCTTTATTATTTAACATGTCATCACAAGAAGAAGGTGCCGGGACAACTAATGCAGCTGCTCCTAATTTTAACATAAGAATCATCTTAAACCCAGTAAATGTATATGGTTATTCTCATTCCCATAAAAACGGTAATTGGTTATGATAAAGGAAAAATTAAAATGACAGAAGTACAGCATTCAGAGTTACCAAACAACAGAATTTGACAACAAACAGGCAAGGAACATCATTTCTAAGAATTCGGAATGTAGTACACGACAGTAAAATCAGGTAGCTAACAAGACCTCAGAATGTGACCACATTGTTTACTTTTTTTTCCCAGATAAATACAATTCCAAGATATGTCTGAACTATACCAAGCCCAACCAAAACTATTAAAACAATATTAAATCTGAACAAGAAAAAACAGAAGCAGCGAATTTTGCCACATATTTATTAAGACTTTTAATGTTTGTAATCCATTCATCATCGTTTTTGGAATATAGACTCCAAAATTACCCCTTAATAAATCCCACCTACTGACTGTATTGTAGTTCCAGTTTCTCATGTGTCGGTTTTGAATTGGCTTCATGTTTCAGTGGAGGCCATACATCAAGTGCATGTGAGTTGTTTCGTCAACTATAACAGTGGAAAGTTGTCGCATGAATATTGATGACAAACCAGTTGCTTCTACTTCCTAGAGACTTATTCACATTGAACTAATCAAACTAACAATAATCACAACTCATGGTAAAGAAGTAACATTATGAACCTAGGAGCAGAAGTGGAGATTATCTAAGTGACAAGGAAGCTTCTAACAAGAACGTAGCAATTAAAATAACCGCAAACCTGGTTAACACAGAACAGAAAAGCACGAGGTTGAATTCCAGATTTTCCATCCGACATTGGAAATGCTGACCTACATCTTCAAGAAAAGCCACAGTATATGGCAATTTGGAAAAGTTACAAAGAAGCTTAAAAAGAATGAAAGATCCCTCAAAGAATCATAACCAAAATTTAGCCAATGTTAATACAGAGGAGATCTGAAAATGTCATCTGTCAAAGCTGAGTCTAACTCCAATAGATCACAGGTAAAATAAAACATCAGAAACTGAGCATGTTAGTACTTTATCTTTTCCTTTTCGTCAAAGGAGAGTTAGCACTAATTGTCTACATTCTATATAAGATTGCTGATGCTTTGTTTTATTTAGTTTCCATAAAAGCATAATACTAGTTCCTAATTAATGAGCGTACAGAGCGAGGAAGCAAATTATGATACGAATAAGCTAAATTTGGTCTAATATTAATTGTGTAAGTTTTGAATAAAATTGTTCCAACATCAACTTATAAAAAAGCAAAATTTGGCATAATAATAAGTGTAAGATTTGAATAAAATTGTTCTGAAATCAACTAATATTACGGCTAAATTTGGTATAATATCAACAGTGTAAGTTTTGATTAGAATTGTTCCAACATCAACTCATAATAAAGGAGATACAATGGTAAAATTCTCTTGGTGAGTAAATATGTCAACACACCATAAACGTAAATTATGTCCAAGGATTTTCACTTTGGTTATGATCTTATTAATGACTATACTATTGATGAGATTTCTATACAACAAGATTTAATAAAGTAGTGAGTTATTGCTCCCTTCCAGGACAAAAATTCAATTAAATTCCTTATGACACTTGGTTGAGAGTTTGACTTTATTCTAACAATTAACCACATTTTAAAAATTACCACTTATGGAATTACCATTTTCTTTTCATTTCTACCCTCTAAACCTTGCCTATATGGTCCATTGCATTAAATTTGAATGGCATAAGATACAGCAGAAAATGCGACAAACTGCTTATAAAATATATAGATTATTATACATTTTTCAGTGAGTTATCACAGCATGGCCCATATACTTTCAAGTTTCAACTATAAATTCTCGCAGCTTAACTTATGTTCATGTGAAAATATTTTTTTTGCAGCTAAACTTATAACATATTATAGATATGTCTCAAAATCTCAGCCAATGTTTTTATTTATTTTTATATCTTTTTATTATTTTCTTTAGAGTACCATTGAAGCCATCTATTTGAAAAAAGATATGTGTTAAAAAACCAAGTATAATCGGAGATACTATTACGAAGCTTCATTTATGAATTACCTTAAGCTACAAAACAAGAGCAGAATTGCATATGGTCAATTCCAGGAAAAGAACCAAAGCTAGGAACATTGTTGTCTAACAGGTGAAAATAATTTCCGATAATTGACCCTAAGAATAATGATTTTTTCTAGTTTATGTAAATTTATAGGTGAACTAAATGAATTATGTAAACCGACCAGATGGGCACAATGTGAGCAATTGTTCATCCATATCATTATTTAATGTTGACGGAAAGTTGCCTTATTCAAAGTGCAAAGGGATTTATTACATTCTAATTTGGCTTATCCAAAGTACAAAGAGATTTATTAAATTCTAATTTGGCTTATCCAAAGTTGCAAAGGGATTTATTACATTCTAATTGTTCATATTTAGGCCATAAATTATATTGTATTACCAATTGTCACTCAATCAACAAAGCTTGTTATTGCTCACTCACTGTTCACAACAGGAAAATAAGCAGATTTCTAAGTTTTGAAAAGTTTTATGTGATCAAGTTATAACAACCAAAGATATAAGGCATGATAACCAGACAAATCTGCCTCATTATCAAGCAACAAAGAGAAAAACAGAATCTAACCATGCCCTATTATGGTCTATCGATTTATATTGTACTGGGCGCCCAATTTGACTGGTTATAGAGATTAGTAAAAACTATCCTACACAGAATGCAAAATTTTTCTAGGTTTTCTAAGTTTCCTTAGCTATATAAGAACATCTCTATGAAGTTTTCTATCTTGACTACTCAATCGTACAAAAAAAGTAGAAATTTGCTCCAAACTAGTAAAGAAGAGGTTGAAAAAACATCAAAACATGCAAATAAATTCTCATCACTTACATTTGAACGTGGAACACGACCTTACCACAAACAAGAAAGATTACTGAGAAAACCTTTGTGCTGACTTTCAGTCTTTTTCTTCCCTGCTTCGCCCAAAAGAGGGGTCGAATTGGAAAAATCTATTATAAAGAAAAATTTTGGAAATAAAAATCAAGACGGAACAGATGTAATGATTTTGCGACATCATTATGCAATGCCTTGTTGCATGAGAATAACATTTCAGCAGTGAAACTACTACAAAGTAACATATTTTGACTTGACATAACCTGAAGTCCAGAATATTCATTTCAAATTACCGATTAGACTAAAAGTTCTGATGGTCATGAGTTGAAATGAATCAGTAATCAAGGTTGAAACATAATTACTAAGACGAAATTTACAACCGATACTAAGAAATTTACAACCGATACTAATGTCTTTGTTGAAGGACTCACTATTGCTTCAAAGCTAAAAGTCATAATTTTGAATGAAAAAACTGCATCCAAGTTCCAGAAAAATAAATTTCATTCTTATGAGACATAACACTTAAAGCCAAAACATAAACCGAAAATATTAATTAAGAGTTTAATAAGGCAATAAGCTTCTTGCACTTAAAATTCCCCATGTAGTAGCCATCCAAAGATATTTACACATCCAAATGATGAAAAATCCACACATACACACAGAACCATCTTTAACATTAGGTCATTAATCATATATAGTTTATTTTCAACTTCAAGAATTACAACATAGGATATTCAGCCCCTTACTGATTTTGATATATAGACCTGTCATAATCATCAATAATTTGATGCTAAGTTTGTAGCAATTGGTTCACTTCTTAATGTGAAAACTCTCTGACCCTTACCAAAACACTGCACAAACATTTAAAATGCCAACATGACTGAAATTGTTTTGTTCAGCAAATATTGCAACAGAGTTGGATACTTAGAATTCACTGAAAAAGCAAACAAAAAATGGTAGGAACACCTTATGGTGCTACAGAGGGTCCAGAGATACAAAAAGAAATTTTTTATACAAAGAGGAAATAAGGAAAAAGAATTGAATGATATTGAAATTTGACCAGAAGTAACCATATTTAGATCATCTTAAATGCTGAATGATGTCAGCAGCAAGATTAATAACAAAGGAAGATAAGGCCAGAAGCCAAGTCAATTATATATACCCATCAAATATCAACACTAAATCTCAGTAAATGACTCGCATCTTGAAAGAAGATAATGGTATGTGTATCAAGTGATTTTCCAATAAATCTTTGGAGTTTTGATAAAAAAAAAATCATTAAGAGGTGCCGTTTGCATAAGCTAAAATAGAGCTCTTTAACAGCATAACCATCAACCTTAATATTTTAGAATGGCAAGAACTATTTGAACTACAATACTTTCGCAATTCATCAAACTACTGCAATTCCAAAAATAACTTAAATCAAAACTTAACTACCAATTAAATTCAGGTCCGGATACGATCTCCTTTAATATGGCAACAATCTGAAATGAAAAGATAAACCATCCCAAAAACAGATAAAGCATGATGAAAGGTTGAATCACCTATGTTGTCAAGTTTGCAAATACCAACTAAGCAATTCAATCCCAAGACAGCAATGAGAAGACATGGCAAATGATATAAGACACCATTGTGACTTAATCCTCTTTCCCAGAACCCTCAACACTGGCCCCCTTTGACTTGCTTCCATCTTCGGCAGATGAACGATCATTGTTAGCTCTGCAAAATACAGGGACAGATTAATAATATGAAAATATGGATGTAAGCAAAATAATCAAAAATCAAATCCCATAATACGAACAATTTCTGTTTCTTTGCATTGTGTTTGATGGTTATGACCATATCCATAGCCATCTTTTGATGTTCGCTCGTTTGCGAATGCAGGTCTAAGCCTTCAACTGTTTCACAATCAACTTTACAAATACGGCACCATCCCATGCTAGGTGGTGGCCTCCTTTTCCTGGAATTCTCGAAAGACTCCAAGTTACCCTGATATTACAGATAAAAGGAAATATTTAGGGTATTACTTGACATCATGGATCATCAAATAACAAAAGGCATAAAATCAGAATTTCCAAATGCTCAGTTATCAGAAAACATTATGTATGTCATATAATTTTATCAGCTATTGATTAGCAGATTTTTAGGATTCAACCAATTTCCAAATGCTCAGTTATCAGAAAACACTATTTATGTCATATAGTTTTTATCTACTTATTGATTAGCAGATTTTTGGGAAAGAAAGATAAATTTAAAACTAATTCAACCAATTTGGACAGAAATGCTCAACTGTGAAACGTCCTGCATCACCAGGAAACCCCTTCTGGGAAAAGCTGCTTCTAAAGCCAGGCTCACCAAGTTGTGGTCCCCTAAAGTTTCCTGGACCAGGAAAATCTCCCATACGAGAATGTCCAGGGAAACCAGCAAAACTGGGAGGCTCTCCCAACTGCAAATGACTCTGCAGATTTCTTGGACCAAAATGCTCGGCCCTTGGCAGATTACTAGGTGGTCCATCTCGCCCAGGTCCATCAAACTCACCCCTAAGCGAATGTGGAGCAGGGAATCTACTGTCGTGAAATGCATTTCCCATGGGATCATTAAATCTGAATGAATCCCTGCCATCAACATCATCCAAACCACGAAAAGGGAATCCCCTTGAGGATACGCCAAGGTAATCCCTCCCTGGGCTTCTAGGTGCCAGACCATCCAAATGCCGGCGATATGACCCTAGATAATCTGGTTGCATTCGAGCAGCATCTCGTTCTCCAATGTCATATGGAGGAAAAAATCTTGAAGGTGGCATACCTCCCAACGATCCTGCTCGAGGCCCTTTCTCTAAGGGTCTTGGAGCTATATCCATGCCAAAACCATGAGGAGCCCTGTCGTTGTTGAAATGAGAAGGCCTAGGAAAGCGTTTAAGATCTTCAATTCCTCCTTGATCAATCAAGTGACGAGGGGGATCAGAAGGAATGGAATTAATGCGCTCGTGCCTAAATTTATCATCTGGCAACCCAAACATTGGCGCATTCGATCTCGGAAATGATTCTGTTTCCCCTGGAAATCCACCAAATGGTGGGGCAGAACCAGGACCTGCTATGCCACCGGGAAAATTTTCAGGACCATGAGATTGCTTGTTCAAAGGGTGCTGAAGATGCTCAGACTGTGGATGCAAGGCTGGTCCAAGATGAGGAGCAAGTCCAGGACCTAAAGGCCTTTCTTGAGTAAGCGGATGCCCAGGAAATTGTGCAAGATGTCCAGCAGGCCTTTGTTGTGGAGCAAAAGGCTGTTGCTTTCCCGGACCAACAACAGAAACTGAATGGGAAGGTAACATTAAGCCACCACTTTGTGCCTTCATATTCTGATCTTTCAGCTGCTCAGTTTTAACATCCTTTTTTACACTAGTTTCGGGAACCAAAATTCCTGTCTCTACAGGCTCTTGCTTCACCTGCTTCAATATAGGCTCACCATTTGGTTCCATTATATCCTTAGAATCTCCTTCAGATTTAATCTGATTATTCACAGAGCCTAACTCACTTTCAGGTCTAATGGTTTTCGCCTCAGCAGCATCAACTTCATCTGGCGCCTGTTTAGCATCTTTTAGATTGGAAAGTTCACCTTGCCCGCCTTTCTCACTCGTGTGAACACCAGCCTGAGCTGATTTTTGCACATCAACAGCTGATTGTGGATATAGCTGCATTCCCATCCCATGAGAAGGTATCATAGGTCTCCCAGTAACACCTTGAGCTTGATGGGTTTGCATACCATGCTGTTGCAGTGGGAAAGCTTCAGGAGGCTGCTGCATCAATTGAGGTGGGCCCTGAGGCTGTAACTGAGAATAAGGAACTTGATGATGTGCTTGACCCTGAACTGGTCCTGAGGAAGATCCAGAAAGAAGTGGCTGCTGCTGTTGAATATATTGTGGATGCATCGGTTGCTGACCTGCTTGCATTATGTGTTGTTGACTCCCAGAAATTCCAAGAACCTGAGCATGCACCGGCTGATGTGGTTGGCCCAGTGCCTGCGAAGGCATCAAATTTGGTTGCAGCGTGCTTAGAGTTGCAGCATGAGGACGCAACAAAGTAGGTTGCTGAGGAATCTGGCTGTGCATTTGAACCGAATGTTGTGGGTGAGGCCCACTGGGAGGGACCATTTGCACAGGATGCTGAATGACCCCTACCTGCTGCACTTGTTGCTGAGACTGAAACTGTGGCTGTGGATAAGATTGATGGCCCGTCACTAATTGAGCAAACGGATACTGCCCAGGAAGCTGCAGATTAGGATTCATGGGCTGTGAAGCAAATGTCTGCACATGGGCATTTGCTACTGTCTGAGCTTGTAAATTAGGTTGAGTTTGAGCCTGTAGCTGGACTTGGGATTGTGGATGTTGTATCTGCAAATGATGCATCTGATATTGAGCTGCTGGCATTTGTGGTTGAGTAAGGTAATGCGGTTGGGGCTGAGCCGGAGGTGCACCAAGGGGTGCTTGTCCTTGTGATTGAGGCTGAACTGAATGCTGAATTAGCTGCTGCAGTGGGTTTTGCGGTTGAGCAGCAACAGGTTGTTGAGCCTGTGGATGTGATTGAGGTTGCACCTGTGGCTGAGCTTGAGGCTGAATTGTTAGTTGAGAATGAGATTGAGGAATCTGAGGTTGCACTGGCACCTGTTGTTGGCTTTGTTGGAACTGTGCAACTGCTTGCTGTTGATACGGATAATACTGCTGATAATGTTGCTGATATTGATCATATCCAGGATATTGTTGATAGTACTGTTGATATTGTTGTTGATACCAACCTTCAGCTGTTTGAGTAACAGCTGGCATTGATGTATGAGGTTGTGTGGTCGCATTGGTTTTCTGATTGGGATCTTGGCCAGTAGTTGTAACAGTTGCAGTTTGAGAAGTTTGTGGCTGAGAAGAAATAACCACTGCCTGAGCATTTGCCTGATTTTGATCACCGGTAGCTGCTGTCCCCGTAGCTTTTGCAGTCTGAGCAACGGCAGGTTGAACTTGAGAATGAACACCCTGTTATTGAATAATAGGAATTAACTCAATCGATTAAATAAAGCAAGACAGAATGTATTTTGTTTTATAGATGTAAATCTCTCAACTCACAGTACAAGTATGTGCATGTTCATGCACTTGACGATGCACAATTTGAAGTCCACATCTGTTACATACAACAGGAGAATTACCAAAGGCACATCCAGAACAATGTGATGTGCTGTCGGTCAGTGTCCCCTGCCATGTGCACCCACTCCTATTGTATAAACAATTAACCGTTATCTTGCCAATGGTTTCAGCAAGTGCCTTGTTGGATTCAGTAAGAGGCTGCAACAAATAGTTGTAAAATAATTTCAATATATTTGAAAACAAAAGACAAACAGATATATGAAAACACCATCACATTGAGCATGACGACCTTGGAATCCACTTCTGTCACCAAGTAGCCATCATATGGGCAAGCTCGAGTAGTTGACACAATATACGTTAAACAAGGCTTACAATACAAATGAGTGCATTGTGACTGCAATGCTTCATTTGGATAAACAAGCAGACGACAAACTGGACAAAAGTACTCCCCAGCAAGAGATTGAATATTCGGTACACACTCGTTGTCAAACCCCATGGCACGGTCCAAGACCCGTCTTCAACGCACGATAAAACTCAACACAATCAACCCTATAAGACAAACACGAGCAATTCATAAGTTGCAACACAACTATCACATTTAATGACAATAAAAAGAAAAGAAACAATCTTTCTCAACTCATTTACACTAATACATGGTGAGTGAAATGAGATTCATCATTAAATACGAGATCAATAATGAAATATGACAAGATAACTAATCATAATGAAACAAACATTAACGTCATAATAGTAGTAAAAATCAAAATGCACATATTTTGGAGCGGTTCGAAACCCCATTTTCAGCAAATGATACAAACCTAAACAATTAAACCCATAATACAAACACTAGAAATTCAAAGGTTCCAAGTTTCACCATATAAATAGTCCCAATACCGCATATTTAATAACTTTAACAAAAAAACAAACTTTCTTAACTTCTAACAAAAATAAACACCAAATTGCAAGTGAAACGTAATGCATCATAAATACAGTATCAAACTCAAGCAATTAGCCACACAATATAAACCAATATAATCAGCCCTAGACGACAAACACAAGAAATTCATAAATTCCAACACATAAATACTAAGACTCGATAAAATAAACACTAAATTTGACCTAAATCGAGATTAAATCAGCCCTATTAACACAAAGACAAGCGATTCATAAGTTTCAGTAAATTGATATAAAAAACTATCACATTTAATACCTTTGACCAAAAAAGAAAAATCTTTCTTAATTCGTATGCACAAATAAACACTAACACGAAATTTATCAGTTTATATTGACAAAAAAGAGTCAATAAAATCAACAATGCAAAACAAGCACAGGAAAGTCGTAAATTCCAACAAATAAATATTCAAACTATCACATTTACTGAATCTTACAAGAAAAGAAACGAACTTATACACAAACAAACATTAAATTAGGACTAAAACGAGAATTAACATTAACTACAGGATCAATATTGAAATGCAACATAAAACAAATACCAAATAGATAATCATCCAAAAAAAAATCTTTCTTTACATAATCAAAACGGTAAATTGGCACCAAATTCTTACCTAAACTAGTTCGATCAAATAAACATGCAAAAAAGCGAAAAAATAAAAAAAATTAGGGTTTTAACTAAGAAATTTTCGGAAAAGAAAAGAACAATTAAAAGGAGTAAATGAAAGTGGAGGAGGTGAGTGAGGGAGAGTAAGTTTTAGAGAGAGAGAACGAGAAAGGAGAAGAAATGTTAGAACAGAATAATGGGTTTTGCATTTGGTAAATTTTTGGCTGTGTTTCTTGATTATGGTGGCTGGTATTTAAGGGACGAGAGAACGGTGCCGTTTTGGAAGTTGGGTTTAGGGATTGTTTGGTTTTGATTTACCACTTTCTTTCCCCTCTCTCTCTTCTTCTTTTTTAGGTTTAGTGTTTGATATTGTTTGATGGATTTTTATACTATTGAGAAAATGTGGAGATTGATGTGAGATTGTTTTTCTTTAGCATTTTTTGCTTAAGAAAGATATGTATTATTGATCTTAGGTCACCAGAATCGATAAGGTATCATCGGAAATTGACAGGTCATTATTCATAGTAGTTGCTTATTAAGAAAGTTTGATTAGTCTCTTCGAAATTTACAATGTCTCATCGGAAGTGGTGATCTGCTTAAACACTCGTCAATAAAATTTAGTTGTAGTCATCGTAATAGAAGTGATTCATCTGAACTACTAAATCAACATATAATCATGATTTATACTCATAAAAGAAATTGGCGCGAATATTGAATATTCATAATATGAGGTCTTTCAAATAAAAATTAATCACTTGCAATTATTTTGTCACTTTTGTCTCCTTTATAATATTGGTTTAAATTCTTTTACATATTTGACTATAAAGATTTACGACAAGTTCATATAATATTTTATTTTATAAAGTCTTCTCATACTTCTTCCGTCCCAAAATAAATATAATTTTAAAAAAAAAAAAATTTTTATATCATATGTTTTTTATACTACTAATACATCATTTAATAATTTATTTTAATATTACACTCATTAGTTTTATATTTTCTATAAAAAATTATTTAGTTGTTTTTTTTATGTACTCAAGTAAAAAGGTCTAATAGTCTAGTACACAGACTTAATCCCAATTAAACCAACATAATCTATCATCATAGATCTTTGATACCTTGTATCAATTCGATTTAACTTAAGTCATTAATTGGTCAAATACTTCTTAGCCATTACATAAAGTAATGCTAGAATGTTTATGCAATTTACAGGATAACATTCACATATTTGAAACACTACATTTTCATTTGCTTTCTTGTACACACATGCCTTTTTGTTTTCGTTTCACCATATCTCTCTTTGGTTTTTAAATTGCCTTTTGATTGGTATACAATAAAAGCCTTCTGTGCAATGACCAATCTCAATTTAGGAAGATTGTTTGACTTATCATTAAGTATGTCATATAACTCCATTTCATCTTTTGGACACATAACTCAAATGACTATGTTCCAAGATGAATGAGTTATAGGGTTAATCATACTTTTATAATTTTTAAACCTTGATTCAATATCTTTGGTTTAGTACACTTAAACGATAAACATGCATTTGCATGCACAAGACTCATTAAGTCACTTTACTTAGTTACTCATCTTTTCATATAAAGATAACTCGTGTATTAATCACACACTTCTTACTTGAAGCAATGATGTGCACATTTTATTGTCTATATGTACTAAATGACAACTTTAATCATCTTTCTATATAAGGATAGCTCGTGTATAGATCAAACACTTTTAGCTTGAAGTCTTGATGCACACGTTTCTCCTTTTTCATATATACTAAATGACAAAATTATCTTTCTATATACAGGCTTAGCATATATGACTAAAACACTTCTAAGAATTCTTTATCATATGTTTAGTTTCATATGTGCTAGATAATTATTCCAAAGATACTAGGGATTCGTCCCATTTTGTATTTAAGTTGTATAGAATACTTAGACTATCATGGATATTATGGAATCAAAATCCAAAACTAGATATCCAACCATTATGAAAAAATGTAACAATGCTTGATAGAGGGTCAACATTAAACATTTGTTCATAATCGAAGTCTAAAATCTAAGTTTTGAAGAGGATGACCAATAAGAGACTTTATACTCCTTAACCTCCACGAAGAGGCTCATCCTTCACTTCATTTAAGAAAAAACCTATTTTTTTGTACCTACAAATTTGCAAGGCAAATCTTAGAACATCCACAACTAGTACCTAGTAAAGTGAAACATCCTTAACTAATTAAAGTATTAATCATGTGATTTAACTTTTCTATTAACTCATAATGCGAAACTTTTAAGAACTTTTTCATGTGATCGTACTTGTCTAAAAATCATGTAGAAATCATAGCTCATGTATGCATATACTAGTATACAACCTGACCTATGGCCTAGAGCACAACTCGTGTTAGTGTAATACGTCCTATGGGCACAACCCATATTATACTAATACGTTTTTATTTAACTGTCATACAATGCTCATGTTTTTAAGCACAGCTTGTATGTGCTTGTTGCATCTCTGTACATCAACCAAATGTCAACCTATAATAAATCACATATATAAATATATAAAATATATCAGATAGTATACTCTGTCATATAACATATGATTACAAGAAGAACACATATAACATGCAATTAAATATCTGTACATATATCTCTGTATTTCTATACATGCTTGATTGTAGAGAGGAAGTGTTGAGGAGCGACAACTAACCCACTTTGTGACGCCAAATTTTGCATAACTCTTTTTTTTCTCTTTTAAAATAGTTTAGTACGAGGAAGAAAATCCGATAGAAGTAAAGTTTGCAAATCATTTAATAGAAAAAAATAGTAGCCATACATAAAACAAGGGTTTAAAAATGCGGAAGCAATGGAAATCATTTTATATGCCATGTTTGTAATTCTCGTCAACATTAAAATTTTATAGGCATACAACATAAACATAATCAAAACCCTAGGAGCTCGACCTTCAGTATCGCACCGCTTAGTCTCGCCGCTCACGTAGTCCCGTCCCTGGTACCTGTCACTCTGCACACATTCAGCAAAACACAGGTGAGTATTTAAAATACTCAGTAAGCAACCCCTTAGCTGGGGTGCAGGGGAACCTTCGGTCAACATGGGTGTACGTATGGAGTACTAATCTGTGTTCGCACCTAAGTCCCCTAATGACTCACCATAGCCATGCCACAACAAGTTATTTATGTGTTTTATGCCTTAGGAATTCATCGTAGATCATTTTCTCGCTTTAGATATTCATTCATACATTATTTAGGCTAAAAACTAGGTTTTTGGACCATATTAACGTATGTTTAAGTTGTCCCTAACGTACGTAATTCATCAGACATCTTTCTAGGATTTTCAGCAATGAATAACGTAGGTTCTCCCATGGGTAACGTACGTTACCATGGCTTAACACACGTTAATATCACCATTAACGTACATTAAGGCCCTCCAGAACCATTCTGCCCGCTTTTTCAGTTCATTTGAGACTTAACCAATTCTTACCTCATCCAAACAAGCTAAACACTCTATCTTAGCCCCTTAATCAGCCAATTCAAACATCATAAGCCACACACAACCTTACTAAATCAAATAACTCATACTTAACAAAATTTCCATCATTCATACAATGTTCACATGCATCAACACAACCATCTTAGACTTATTTTGACCAATTTACTCATCATACCACCTCATATCTTATCTATGATTAAACCATCATTAAACACCTAATCCCAACACTACAACAAGATTCTAATGCACATCATTCATTCCAACATACTCACATCATTAGCATCTTTTTCACGTATACATAGTCTTTTAGCTTATGATCATATTCTAACGTCATTCACATTCAATCATAACAACATATGTGATCATTCACACTTTAAGAATACCCAAAATAACATCATGCTCATCCCATTCTTTCGCATTCAACCACATTAATCCGTTCAGGTTCTCGTTCAAGCACATAGACACACATTACCATCAAATCCAAAACAAATAACCAAATCAACAAATATCACATTTCTCATTATTCTCATTGGAAACCCAATCATAACGTATCTTCACAAATACCAATTCACCTCAATTCATATAGGCATTCCCAATTACATCAATATATAACCATACACAGTTACATCCATACATAACCATACAAGATTATACACATTATCATATGAACATATAGACTATACTTATTCCTATGAACTATATAAGTATTTATGTGTTCTATATGTATATTTATATAATGACTTGTCACAGTGTAACATCATATGTAATTGTAAACGTATAGTTCTATTTCACTGTATATACTGTTATCTATATTGTGTTGTATTATCTTGTATTGTGTTATATTGTGTTGTGTTAAATTGTAGTGTGCATACTGTGCTGTACTATACTGTTCTATACTCTTCGTCTCCATTAACATATTGTATTGTACTTTACTGTGCTAAACTGTAATGTACTATGTTGTACTGTGTTATACTTCCGTCTATAATAATAAACTATGTTGTATTACACTTTCTTCTTCAATACTAAACTGTACTATGATAAACCTCTGTCTCCAGTAATAAATTGTACTGTGAAATATTCCTGTCTCCAATAATAATCTGTACCCCATCTCCAATAATAATCTGTACCCCGTCTCCAATCACCACCACTGTCTGTATCAACACCACCTATCGTGTACACCACCAATCTGTATATCATGTATCATGTGCATATAACATAATTCTATGTAATTCATGTGACTGTGTAAAATCATATGACTAGGAATTATATAACTGTATAATTCATGTAACAGGGTAATCATATGACAGTATAATTATGTGACTGTATGATCATGTGACTGTGTAATCATGTGACTTTGTAATCATGTGACTATATTTTTTCATGTGCTCTTATATCATTTGTATTCTTATATAAATTCATATGTAATCTTTTAATCGTATTTACTGGAATACGATCATATGTTTAAGAATTCTGTGAAGTCATGAAAGGTCATGTACTTACTTTGACATATATGTTATTCTGAGTTTCATTTAAACATATGTTCTTATTTAATTATTTATGTTTTCATCTGTGTGACTTAATTTCATAGTTGTACTTTCTTAGAATCTTTTCTTAGAATTTCATTTATAATCATATCTTTCCTATCATCACATATCAACCATACATATGCATATCATGTCATTTTCACTGTGCTGTAAGTTTATCTTTCCTATATTATCGTGTATGTAACATGTAAATTTTAGTATATCAAACAAAACACTTCAACTATCATCCTCATAACATATGTGCAATTCCTGTACATTTCATCAACAATTTCTCACATGCTAGCAATTCTAACAATTCATATGAAATCCATTTATTCTAATTATTCACACAATCAACATGGCATTTCCTTTGATTCTTTTCTTTAGGCGATCACACGTATGACTATATTTAAATGTGAGTCTGGATTACTCACCCGTATATCTGTAATATCCTAAGCTCCTCCAAACTCCGTTCCTGATTTCGATATCCAATAAAATCATCCTATAAACACGAATAATTCTCATATGACTCAATATCATACTTAACTATATTTCCAATCCACATATCCGTATAAATTCCTAAAAGTTATACTAATAATAATTTGGTAATAAATCTTACCATTATGCCTTTTTGATCCTTTATATTGTATCCCTTACGATCATTATTCGTCTTTTCCACCACAAATTCTTTTTCTCTCTCTCTTAAACCCTAAATCTCTCTTTCTTTTTCTCTCCTCTTTCCTTTGTTTCTCTCTTTATCTCTCGGTCTCTCTCATTTTTCTTCCCTCTGCTCAATTCTGAGCTTTCACCTACTTTGATTTCCTTTTATAAATGAAATCATCTCACCTTATGCTTCAATTTCCAATTAAACCAAAATATTGCCACAAATACAAAACTACACATTGTCATCCTCCAATACGCGTGCTCGGCCTCACCACACGTTTTTGGACCACGTGTAGTATACTCGCATTGTAGTGGCCACACTGTGTAGTCTACTGTGTGTACTTGGCTACCTCTATTTTTCTTTAATTTATCAACTAAATTATAAATTTAATTAATAATTTTATTTATCTTATTAATCCTAAAGCTTAAGGATGGGAATGTTACATATTCCTTGTCCAGATATCACGTGTCCTAAAAGACTACATTATTTACTT